>JAOWBW010000572.1:509798-662938 GCA_026119855.1 Campanula takesimana
CAATTCACTTCAAATAACAAAATGCAATTTTTATTCATTCAATGAATTATTCAAACCATTACAACGATTTATTGAGCAACAAAAGACATCAAAATATTAAATCCTAAAACAAAGTGGTCTAAATTGCAATCTCTTGGGGTACAAGAAAAATCTAATCTTTCTTAGGTTTGGGAACCCATTGCTTCTTGTTTGTCCTTTACTCTTCTTGGACGGGGACGGAACATTCTTGGGACCGCCAGACGGGGAGAAAACGCTAGGACGGGACGGAGCTTCATCAACGGCCTTCCTTTACCCTTATCAAGCGAGCCTTAGCGGGACAACCATGGGACGCTTCCACACATAAGAGGAATTTCCTTTACTCTCTTCTTCTTGGGAAAATGACGGGGTCTATAGTCCCGCACATGAACCCCGGTCTCACGGGTCACAACATCGTCATTGGGCCCTTCCCAAACGATCAAAAACGCTCGTGACGCTTCTCCACCATCGAGACGGACCCCACAGCTGGAACGGCGCCCACCATTGGAACGGACTTCTCACCCTCGGGGACGGAAACCTTAACTTCAAAAGAGAAAGTCATGGGGGCCATTATGACAAGAATTTTGTGATTTTAGGAGGAGAAAGTGTTTTGCAAAAGAATGACTGTGACCATTCTGGTCGAAAATAGTTCAAATTTATAGCTGTTGGAACATTCTGATCAGAAAAGAAAGGGGCTGTAATTCAGCAATCCAGAAGCCGCGCGCCTCCGACTATGGCTTCACAACGCGCGCGCCTCCCATAAGGCAAGGCCCGAGCGCGCGGCCTTTGACAGCAGTTCACAGACACAGCCCTTGTCAGTTCAGAACAGAACCCAAGCACTTCAACATACCCAACCTGCAGCAAAATCAAATCCAGCAACAAAAAGGAGTTCAGCATCGCAACAAGCACCCTTTGGGCACACATTTTTTGTAAAGAGTCAACATCTAAGATCGAGTCGCTAAAAGAACATAAAGAGTAGTAAGATAACTAGGATTGTAAATACATGTTAAATGTTATTACAGGCAAAAGTAAAAGTGTTTCAATCCCTCATCCTCTCAGCCACAACAACTCGGCACGTCATCACCAACACTGTGCTCTCACCCCCTGCTACCGCTCTCGTCTCCTCATCGTCATCATCATCCTCATCATCATCATCATCATCATCAGACTCAGAGGTCTCAATCGCAACATCAGGACGGGTCCTCTTAGCAGCTCTCCCTGACGAACTGGCGCCGCCCCGGCTCTGGCTACCCTCTCGGCTCAGACTCCTACTATGGCTCAGACTCCTGCTCAGCGACTGCCTCGCCGAAGAGACAGCCTCATCAATGTCCAGTGAAGCATCCCTGCAGCCTTCGTCCATGCCCCGAGCACCTCGGGCAGCTCCTCTCGCAGCACCAGAGACAGCACCAGCAGCGTCTCTAGTCATGGCAGCAATATCCCTGCACAGCTCCAGCACCCTCTCCTCCAGCTGACGGAGCCTCCGCCTCATCCCTTTGTTCTTCCTACCCAAGTGCCTATAAGCAGCTACGGGCACCTGTTGCAACAAAGAACGGGAAAGGAAATTACATCAATACAAGAACAGAAAAAAACAAGACTGGAACTGAGAAAATGCAAAGATGGTCAGAAAAACATACCACGGCAGCCTGAGCGGGAGGCTCTCTCTCCGGTGACATATCCTCGGGCACATCTCCCTCTGCTCCTCAAAGACCCCGAAGTTCGAATAAGTGTAATAAGGAGGAGACAAAGGAGGATCAAAACAATACCCAGCACCGGTAGTGTAAAACCGAGCGGAGGTCGAAGGAGCAGCCTGTGATCTCCTCGGATCAGCGACATAAAGCCCTGCATCAAGTTGTTCTCCCTGAAAAGGCCATAATCCTGATCCAAGTGAATATAGGGGACGGCATCAACCCCTACCATATATGCCGCACGATCAGCCTCTGAAAGTGACCTCCAGTTACGAGGGCAGAAAGGAGGAACGTCTGGAACTGCAGGACGAGGAGGGTGTGTAAAAGTCTGTCACCTGGGTACCATGCTGCCAAATACTCTGTACTCCCAAGTACAAGCCATGCACTCAACCGAACTCATCAAAAGCCGAGAACGGGTAGGAATAAGATTATACTCAAACCAGTGCTGAACTGATCTCCACGGATACAAAGAGAAGGCAACAGACTCAGGCCTCAGGGTGTCCAAGTGCCGTCGGGCCGAAGTAAGACTAATGGGGTTCGTGCCAGTCTTTACATTCCTCTCCTTATACGCCCACCGCGTACAATCCGGATACTGGGGCTGGCCTTCCTTGGCAATCTTGAAATCCCTCAGATTCAGGATAGCAAAAGCCCAAAGCTGTAGATAAGAGGCGGAAACAAAGTTAATGACAGTCAACGAAAAAGGCAGTTATGACTAGGCAAGGATAATATAAAAGGGACAGTAAGTGGTATACCTCCCACACAAGCGGAGCCCGTAACAGAGCTGGTAGTCGAGCGGCTGGTCAAATCCATGCCGTGATAACAAGCAGCCAAGCCCGCTGCGCCCCAGTTATACTGGCCGATCTGGTCCAAGTCCACTAATAAGTCAAGCAGAGCCAAAAGAGCCCGAAGATCCCCATTGGCAAACAGAGTGTGGGATAACAAGTACCAAATGAAGCAACGGGCCACAGCATCAACCCGATCAGAGTATAACGCCCGAGCCTCAGCCATCAAGATGCTGAAATAAGCCCGGATTCTCCCCCATGTCACTCGAGAGTTCTAACCTCGAACCGACAGTCAACAAGGCCAGCAACTCGTCCGGAGTCCGAACAGCCCCTCTCAAACCAAAAGGGACAGGCACCCCCATGAACGGCAAGCCCGTCAAAGCTGTAAAATCAGTAGGCGTCATAGTCCACCTCGCCCATGGGTAAATGGAAGGTATGGGTGTATCCCACCATCTCTCCCTCAACGCCTGAACCACATCAGGGTCATTCTTCAAAGCTGGGAGGCTAGTGACAAAAGAACCAAAATGAGTCCCTGTGACTCGGGCCCGAACATTCTCGGGCAATCTCTTCCATATAGAGATGGGCCCATGAGCCCCACCGCGAATCTCTATCAGACGGGTCCACTCTGAAAAGAAAGAAGGAACAGCAAAATTTTCATCAGCATGACTGCTAGAAAACGGATGAACTCAACATAAAGATTTCAACGGCAGAACAATGTACGAAGCAAGTGTATGAACGTGAAAATGGACATCCCAACAGTTTCTTACAACAAATCAGCAACAACAAAACATCATGCAAAGAATAATCAATAAAGCTGGTGCAGCAATATCTCGGGTAAAGAAAACAGAACTTCATGAAAGCCCGAAATCGACAAGAAAGGTGAGGCATTCTTACCAAACCCGAAGTCACGAAGTGAGAAATAGGGTGTGGGGCCGGAAAGTAAGCAAGCTCGGGTCCATAGCTTCAACCCCAATTTCGGGCTCCTCGCCCTGTGGCATCTCAAACGGAGGTGATTGCTGACGATCAGACATCGTTTCTTTGACGGAATTGATCCTAGAGTAGCAAGAAAGTGTTTTGGGGTGATTTCTCTACGAAAATTGGGCTTGGAATTTGGAGGGTTCTTCAAATTTTTGAAAAATGGCCGAAAACAGCGAACAGCTGTTTAAATGTGCTGAACTTATGCGCAGGCGCGCGCCTCCCGACATTCTCATCCGAGGCGCGCGCGTCCCATAACGAGGCTTGGGACGCGCGCTCTTCCCATCAGAAGGCAGGGTCAGAAGCGGTCTCCCATGCAAAAGTCCATGCATCGTGTCAAGGTTTCCCCACGGATTCCGACTCCCTGAGTTCTGTCACGGGTGCCACGCCCCCCTCAAGAGTCAATCTCAACATTTCATCCCCCAGGAACATTTTTTCTGGTCGCAGTCAACTGTGCCCGTACCCCACAATTCAAAAGTCAAGTGTGACTCCAAATGACACGAGACTTCAAAGCAATATTTCATCAAACGGATTCACCAACGGATTCGTCAACAAGGGTTCACCAACGGACTCATACAAGGGATTCACTAACGGATTCATCAAACGGATTCACCAACGGATTCGTCAACAAGGGTTCACCAACGGACTCATCAACAAGGGTTCACCAACGGACTCATCCAAGGGATTCACTACGGATTCATCAAACGGATTCACCAACGGATTCATCAACAAGGGTTCACCCAACGGACTCATCCAAGGGATTCACTAACGGATTCATCAAACGGATTCACCAACGGATTCGTCAACAAGGGTTCACCAACGGACTCATACAAGGGATTCACTAACGGATTCATCAAACGGATTCACCAACGGATTCGTCAACAAGGGTTCACCAACGGACTCATCAACAAGGGTTCACCAACGGAACAAGGGTTCACCAACGGACTCATCCAAGGGATTCACTAACGGATTCATCAAACGGATTCACCAACGGATTCGTCAACAAGGGTTCACCAACGGACTCATACAAGGGATTCACTAACGGATTCATCAAAGGGATTCACCAACGGATTCGTCAACAAGGGTTCACCAACGGACTCATCAACAAGGGTTCACCAACGGACTCATACAAGGGTTTCACCAACGGACTCATCCAAGGGATTCACTAACGGATTCATCAAACGGATTCACCAACGGATTCGTCAACAAGGGTTCACCAACGGACTCATACAAGGGATTCACTAACGGATTCATCAAACGGATTCACCAACGGATTCGTCAACAAGGTTTCACCAACGGACTCATCAACAAGGGTTCACCAACGGACTCATCCAAGGGATTCACTAACGGATTCATCAAACGGATTCACCAACGGATTCGTCAACAAGGGATTCACTAACGGATTCATCAAACGGATTCACCAACGGATTCGTCAACAAGGGTTCACCAACGGACTCATCCAACGGATTCGTCAACAAGGGTTCACCACGGACTCATCCAAGGGATTCACTAACGGATTCATCAAACGGATTCACCAACGGATTCGTCAACAAGGGTTCACCAACGGACTCATCATCAAGTTCACCAACGGACTCATCCAAGGGATTCACTAACGGATTCATCAAACGGATTCACCACAGATTCGTCAACAAGGGTTCACCAACGGACTCATCCAAGGGATTCACTAAGGGATTCATCAAAAGGTTCACTAACGGCCTCATTCAAAACATTCAGCCAGCAGGTTCACCTAACGGATCATGCCACCCCTCTATCAACAAAAGCCGCTCACACAGGGAGCGCACCACTATCTCTCGCAATTTCAAATTCCTGCTTCCATCGAGTCTTTGCCTTTTTCTGGTGATGTCCTCGGCGGGTGTTTTTAACTTTCGTCGACGCGTTCTGCTTTGCAGTCCACGTCGCCGAGGGGCTCTGTAGACACCCCGCCTTGGACCGCTCACCCCGATTGCACATTTGATTTTGTGTTTTCTCCCCATTTTAAGTGTTTCTCGTTAGTTTTTGTCACTTCCGTTAAGTTCCTGACTGACTTCGTTAAGTCCAGGGACTAAACTGAATGACAGGGCTGATTTTTTAGTCCATTCTGTCAAAATTGCCTTCTCTGAGTCGCGCGCCTCTGACAGGAGGATCCAGGCGCGCGCGCCTCCCACACCCAAATCAGGAAGCGCGCGCCTCTGGGCGTCAGTTACAGATTTTCTGGCCAGGATTCCCTCCCTTGCTCAATTTACAGGATTTTGCCCGGGAAGGATTTCTTGGTGACTGAGTTTTGGCACCAAAAACACCCCTCTTTCACCTATAAAAACCTCTCTTTACCTCCATTTTCAAGGATCGAAACTTATACCAAAAATTGAACTTACGAAAACGATACCAAAATCACTTTCTAAAGGTTCTCCAAGGATTTCATCAAGCAACGTTTGAAGTTCTCCAAATTGTAGGTAAAAGTCCATCTTTTCCTTTCTTCTTTTTTTACTTCATCTCCTCTCTCTCTTTTTACTTTAATCAAATGTGCAATCACCCAAATCATTTTGGGACATGACTCTAATGATCACCTCATCTCATTGAGGTTGGTTAAGGAGCTATCTCCTACATTCCAAATCCTATTTAAATCCCCCTTTTTATGACTTAAAGAAGAAGAAGAAGAACATTTTTTCATGTAGATTTTGATCAAGCAAGACCAACTTTAGTTGGGCGAGATGGGTGTTTCGGTACTTCCCATCTCGTAATCTAACCCCCGAACCTCAAAACAAAGAATCTCTGTTTTCGTAATCAAACTTAGGCTACAATCAATAGGTTTTTCTTATGTTCCTCAAAACATAGGTGGCGACTCTAAAAACAAGTTAGACATCCTAGGATACAAACCAACGCGCGCTCGAGCCTAAGGCCGTGGTTTCCCCCGGGTATCTACAATAACAAGATGCAATTTTTATTCATTCAATGAATTATTCAAGCCATAACAACGGATTTATTGAGCAACAAAAGACATCAAAACATTAAATCCTAAAACAAAGTGGTCTAATTTAATTGCAATCTCTTAGGGTACTAAGAAAAATCCAATTTTCTCTTAGCCTTCAAAGGCCACCCGATCGTCTCTCAATCCTTTTCTTCTTGGATAACGGAGGAGCACTAATACGCACCGAAACCTTCTGTGTTGCGGCGCGTCTCTTGGCATAAAAGTCATCCAAAGGAGTACCGAAAGGATCAGCAAGAATGTTACTCGAATCAGCAGCAGCCTCCCTATATCTCAAAGCGGCTGCTAGCTCAAAACCTTTCCCAACAACTCGGCACGAAGCATATCGACCCAAGTGATGCCACGTAAAGGGTGCCAAACAAATAATCCAAGTAGCTCTCGGGAAAGAAGACACTCCCCCGATGCAGAGGAGCAAAAGCCCAACGGTTGCGATCATCTCCCCAAGCCGACTGAAGCTCACTCGAAAAGTCCGAACCCATGTAAGCAACCGGACGAAGCATTCCGTCCCTCGGAAAAGGAATTATCTGTTGGCGACCAAACTGCCGCAGAACCCGCTCTGGCTGGTAAAATGACGAATCTCTCAAGCCGGGTACAACCACGTGCTGAAAACCAAGAGTCCATTCCACAAAAGGACGAAGACCCAAGAAGGAGGGCACCACTCAATATCGACGGTTACCCGAGAGGCAAAGAATTTCTTCCAACCATCTTCAGATAAATCCCGGATCAATAACTTCCTCCTATGAACAGCAAAAGGAGATAAATCACCATCTGGGGAATAAATCTTGAAGTGTTCTCGGAGCCATATGGTCAAGAGCAAAGGGCTTCCCCGACACATCTTGTCCGTCCTTTGTAACTCATCAAGGCCGTGCAACGTCTCCCTACAATAAGAGGGATTATACTAAATTGTTGCTCCTTGGCTTGCAAAATAATCTCAGCCAACTGCACATCCGCAGTCCCGAAAGGTGTAACAAATAGTACTTCACTAAAGAGACAAGCGGCCATGGCATTCCTTTTGAAAGATTGAACCACCGGATCCTCCGAGTGTAAAATGAAGAACATCGGCAACTCAGTTATGTCAATCACAGTACCATACAACATCTTCCTCATGTCTTCAACAGGAAGATTCAGTGACTCAACCGAAGAGTCAATGGCACCACGGTTATATTTAGGGATGGCAATCCGACCGGCCAAAGGCATGCCAAGGATGGCCCCGAAATCATCAACAGTCGGCACCATCTCATTAGCTGAAAAGTTGAAGGTATCGCTGTCGCAATCCCAGAAAGCCGCGGCAGCTCTCAACAAATCCCAATCCGGCTTCAACGTCCGCAAAGTGAAAAGAATACGGAACCCGAAGTCTTTAATGAAGGCCTTCTTGGGATGGGTGTCGCGACCCCGGACCCCGCGGGCCCGAGACCGCGATCTGGATGTCGACTCTAAAACCAAAACTAAGAAATACCAGAGTTAAAAATTTCATTTGATACCAAAAGGTGATGATCCAAAGTTTTACAAAACCAAGTTTGATAAAAAACCAATTACAACTATCATAAACTTCCACAAGTTTATGCCCAACAAAATACAAATATACAATTCTTAATGACGTCATTGTTTGGTACAACTATCCCGAAATGGTTACACATTTACATAATGTAAACCAACCTAAATAACCTTCCCCAAAAGAATGTATCCACACTCGACGTCCTCTTTCTCGTGATCAGCGAGACTATTCCTTAGCACCTGGGGGGGGGGGGGGGGTTAAGGAAAAACAAAGATAAAAGAAAGGGGGTGAGATAAATCTCAATAAGTTACTAATGCAACTACATGACATGCTATGATGCAAAAAGCAATAAGCAATAATAAATATCACCTAGCACATAGCATTTATCACATAACAGATAGCAGCGGAAATAAACACATAACAAAGGATATAGCCAAGGTTTTCCAACCGGAACATCCAAATAAGGATCGCTGCGCAGCTTCATAATAATCAACAAATCATCATCTTCATTATAGCATGAAAGCCGAAGAGAAAACCCGGGTACCGGAACCAATAACCATAACAGTGTCACAAAGGACAAGGACCATGACACAAAGTCATGCCCGTTAGCCAGATACATTCACAAAGGAACGCTGACTTATCCTTTCCAAGGCCAATCTGGAGAAGGGGTATAGTAAGGGCAAAACAATGGTCAGCATTATAATGAACTTGGCTTTGCCATTATAATCCTTCCCATCGCCCGATGCAACAAATATGCCAGCTGGGCTTCCTATAAAATGCTAAGTAATAATAATTTAGCATGAATGAACAACTTAAGGTTCCAAAGTAGGGAACCATTCCAATCAGTCACCAAGAAAGTGAAATGAACCACGATACACAATTAACGTGTTCCAACAATCTTAGCAGTGATAACACAATTCCCATATCACATTTGACCACAAGGATCCAATTAATTCGAGCACTCTACCAAATTTACTTACTCATATCGAAGAGCTTAAGGAGAGCTTTAAACGGTAATTTATAACGCCTAAAACGGAGTTCGTAAGAACAAAATATGACTCTCGAAAGTTTGGACCAAAAAGGGGAATAAATTGCATAACAGGGGGGGGGGGTGCGCGCGCCTCCTATGGGAGGGATGCGCGCGCCTCCTAGATCAGTTGGGAAATCGAGTTGGGAGAGGAGTGGGTGCGCGCGCCTCCTAAGGGAGGATGCGCGCGCCTCCAAGGACAGAAGCATTTTTTATCAAGAAGGACATAAGGGTGCGCGCGCCTCCTAAGGGAGGGATGCGCGCGCCTCCTTGCCTGGAAAGGCAATTTCCGGCCAAAAATCTGGGTTTCCACCATTTCAAACCAAAACTCAAACCAACCAAATCTTTCACCATTTCACAAATACTTGGAACCAAGGCTAGCAATATACACAACTATGAACCAAAACAACTTATAGACTTGTAATGGGACTAAATAACACAATCTAGAACCCAACACAAGATTCAAATACTAAATTTCCCAAAAATATGAATAAAATGCCAATCACTCCCAAATCAACCCAAGATGCAATAAATGGCATCCAAAACATCAAATAAACATGGAATAGCATTTCTAGCATAAAATAGGGGGAAAGTAACTTACCCGGATTTCTCAAAGTTGACGGATTTAAATCTTTTTGATTCTACGCGATCCTATCGACGATCTAAACAATGTTCACGCTTTAAGGAATGAATAATAATGAGAGGAAGAAGAGTAAATGAAGAGAAGAATAGAGGAAGAAAACTTACCCATGGATGAGAGAGAGAAAAGAGTGCTGGGATGATGGAGTGAGGGAGGAGGTGAGGGAGGTGAGGGGAGTAGGGGAAATCATTTTGAAAAGTTACAACTAGACCCATTTCTAACACTAGCCAATTAACTCGAATAAAATGCTAGGCATAAATATGAAACATAAATTGCGCACATAATTATTTAAATAAATAATAATTTAAATAAATAAATAAGCAAATAATTAAATAAAAATCATTTAATTATTAATAAAATAGAGCCTATATTTCGGGTCGTGACATTCACTCCCCCTTAAAAAAAAAAATTGACCCGAATTTTAACGAGACTCACCTTAAACAAAAAGCCACGGAAATTTCATCTCGATCTCAACTCGGAGCTCCCACGTCGACTCCTCGACATTATGATTCCTCCAAAGAACTCGGACCAACGCGATGCTCTTGTTTCTCAACTCTTGGACTTTAGAATCTAAGATCCGAACCGGTCGTTCCTCATAAGTCATATCGGGCTCAATATCCTCCGGTACCCTCGGCAACACGTGAGACGGATCATGAACGTACTTCCGAAGCATAGAAACGTGAAAGACGTTGTGCAACCGGTCTAAAGATGGCGGCAACGCAAGACGATACGCAAGAAGTCCAACTTTCCCAAAATCTCAAACGGGCCAATAAACCTCGGAGCCAACTTGCCTTTCTTCCCAAACCTGCGAATACCCACCTTCGGAGACACTTTCAAGAATACCAAATCACCGGTCTGAAAACTAAGATCTCGCCTTCGGTTGTCTGTGTAGCTCTTATGTCGACTCTGGGCTGTCTTCAATCGATCCCGGATAACTTTAACTTTCTCTACTGAATCCCGAAGCAGATCAATACCCAAAACTTTCGCTTCACCAACCTCATCCCAACAAATAGGCGATCTACACTTTCTTCCATACAAGGCCTCAAACGGTGCCATCTCGATACTAGCCTGATAACTGTTGTTGTAAGAGAATTCCACTAACGGTAGGTGTGAATCCCAAGAATCAGAAAAGTCTATCGAACAAGCTCGCAACATATCCTCAATAATCTGAATAGTCCTCTTGGATTGACCATCGGTCTGGGGATGAAAAGCTGTACTGAATCGCAAATCTGTACCCAAAGCTTCCTGAAACGCCTTCCAGAATCTAGAAGTAAACCTCGGGTCTCGATCTGACACAATGCTAACCGGAACCCCATGCAATCTCACAACCTCGTCGATATAAAGGGTCGCAAGCTTCTCCATCGAATATCTGATGTCAATAGGCAAGAAATGGGCACTCTTGGTCAATCTATCCACTATTACCCAAATACTGTCATACTTCCTACGGGTACGAGGCAGTCCCGTAACGAAATCCATAGTCACATGCTCCCATTTCCACTCGGGAATATCTAACGGCTGAAGTAATCCCGCGGGTCGCTGATGCTCGGCTTTGACCTGCTGACAAGTTAAACACCTCGAAACATACTCGGCTATTTCCCTTTTCATATTAATCCACCAAAATTGTTGCTTCAAATCCTGATACATCTTCGTACTACCCGGATGAATAGTATACCTCGATTTGTGACCTTCTTCTAAAAGTCTCTGCTTAATTCCATTCACATCCAGAACACACAAACGACCACGGAAAGTCAACACTCCACTCGAGCTAATAGAAAAATCCTCGAAGTTCTTTTCCTTCAATTTACTCATTACCTTCACCAACTCGGGTCTTCTTTCTGAGCTTCCTTTATCCTCTGAATTAGGGTCGGCGATACCCTAATATTCGCAAAAATAGCCCCATGTCTCGATTCACGAGGAGACCAATCTCGAATATCCTCAAGCATTTTCCATTCACGGACCATCATCGAAGCCACATAAGACTTTCTACTAATCGCATCGGCTACGACATTCACCTTCCCCGGATGATAAGAAATCGTACAATCATAATCCTTCAACAATTCCATCCATCGACGCTGTCTATTATTCAACTCTTTCTGGGAGAAAAGGTACTTCAAACTCTTGTGATCCGTAAAAATCTCAAACTTCGCCCCATAAAGGTAGTGCTTCCATTTGTGCAACGCAAATACTATCGCCGCCAACTCCATATCATGAGTGGGGTAATTTTGTTCCCTAGGGGTCAACTTCCTCGAAGCATACGCAATTACTTTCCCATTCTGCATCAACACACAACCCAAACCCTCTTTCGAAGCATCGCTGTAAATCACTAGGCCATCGCTCCCATTAGGCAAAGTCAAGATCGGTGCGGTAGTCAACCTCTTCTTCAATTCCTCGAAACTCTTGTCACATTTCTTGGTCCACGCAAACGGAACATTCTTCCGGGTCAACTGAGTCATCGGAGTAGCAATCCTCGAAAACCCTTCAATAAACCTTCGGTAATAACCGGCTAAACCAAGAAAGCTTCTAACCTCTGTCACTGATTCGGGTCTCTTCCAATCCACTATAGCTTCTATCTTTGACGGATCCACCGAAATCCCATCTTTAGAAATCACATGACCCAGAAATGACACCTTCTCGAGCCAAAATTCGCATTTACTAAACTTCGCAAATAATTTCTCCCTCACAAGAACGGATAAAACTGTCCTCAAGTGTTGCTCGTGGTCCTCTCGAGATTTTGAATAAACAAGAATGTCGTCGATGAAGACCACCACGAACGAATCAAGATAGGGGTGGAAAACCCGGTTCATCAAATCCATAAACACGGCCGGCGCGTTAGTCAACCCAAACGGCATAACCAAGAACTCATAATGACCATACCGAGTGCGAAAAGCAGTCTTCGGAATATCCTCTGATCGAACCTTCGACTGATGGTACCCACTCCTCAGATCAAGTTTAGAGAAAACCACGGACCCTTGAAGCTGATCAAATAAATCATCAATATGCGGTATAGGATACTTGTTCTTCACCGTAACCTGATTCAACTTCCGGTAATCGATGCACAATCTCAACGAACCATCTTTCTTCCGCACGAACAAAACCGGTGCTCCCCACGGGGAAACACTAAGGCGGATAAACCCTCGATCAAGCAACTCTTGCAACTGAACCTTTAATTCCTTCAACTCTGCGGGAGCTAACCTATAAGGTGCTTTCGAAATTGGAGCCGTACCCGGCAAAAGGTCTATACAAAATTCAATCTCACGATCGGGAGGCATATCATACTCGGTAGAGAAAACATCGGGAAATTTCCGAACTACCCGAACACTATCCAAACTAGTGGATTCTTTCCTAGTATCAAGAACACTAGCCAAATACCCCTCACAACCACTATGCAATAATTTTCTCGCTTTCATAAAAGAAATTAAGCGAACCTTTATACTCAGAGGACAAGCCTCAAACACAAATTTAGGCACATCGGGGATAGCAAAAGTAACAGTTTTCTTACGGCAATCAACGGACGCATAAAACTTGCTCAACCAATCCATACCCAAAATGACATCAAAGTCTTGGATAGGAAGAACTACCAAATCCGCACAAAGGACTCGACCACAAATAACCACATCACAAGCACGAAAGACTCGATCAGAAATCAAGCATTCTCCTATAGGGGTCGACACCTCTAGCACGTACTGTAAAGACTCGAATGCAGCATTTAACATGGAAGCAAATTGCACAGAAACGTATGAATGAGATGATCCTGGATCTACTAACGCTCGTGCGCTCACATTAGATATAGAAATAATACCTCCAATAACTGATGGATCATCGGTAGCTTGTTGTTGATTCATGGCATAAACCTTCCCTTGAACTTTGGGCTTCCCCGCAGCATCCCTTTTCTGACCCTGATTAATACCAACCCCAAGGCCGGATGACTGTCCTCGGTGTCTCGTGCAATCTCTCGCAAAGTACCCCATTTCACCACAATTGGTGAACCTTCCTTGCTTCTTCCAACAACAGTCTTCAGAATGGCCTTCCTTTTGGCAATACGAACAAAGCCTTCTAATTTGGCTCCCTTGGTTCCTGGAAGTGGTACCCGGGTTCCTTGGAATCGGTTGCCCTCGGAACTGAGATTGTCCCCCAAAGTTACCTCGATTATCAGAACGGTGTTGTGGCTTGCTTTGCCCTCCCGGCTTACTCGGGTTAGCTACCTCAGTTTTCCTCTTATGTTCCCCAATATCTTGCTCTATCAAATAGGCTCGGTCCACCGCATCTTGGAAAGTCACAATCCGTTGAGCAATCAGTTGAGTACGGATGGAGGTCTTCAATCCCCGAATGAATCTCATAGCCTTTTGTTCCTCGGTCCTCACCAAATAGTCGCAATACCGGGCTAATTCTATGAACTTAGCTGAGTATTGTGCTATAGACAACACACCTTGCTCAAGGTTGAGTAGCTCGATCTCCTTTCGGTTTTGATCAACAACCGGAATGAAATGCTCCTTGAATTTGCGCACGAACAACTCCCACGCATACACCGTGTGAGTATCATCCCAAGTAGCTTTAACACCCTTCCACCAATGCTCGGCGGCTCCCACAAGCTTGTAAGCCGCAAACCGGACCTTGTCCTCTTCCGAACACCCAAATACCTCATAAATCTTTTCCATAGACTCAATCCACAACTCAGCTTTCCGAAAATCGGGCTCCCCATTAAATTCAACCGGTTTCAACTTCAGAAATTGCTCCAAACCATAGCGGGGTGGTGCTTGTTCTACCCTGGGACCTTGATCATGTATGGCCTTCATGGCCGCCTCGAACATGCCTTGAAAGATAGCACGTGCTTCATCCCTTGTATCATTCTGATTCTGTGCCCCACTAGTACCTCCTCTGTTTCTTCTTCCAGACATTAAGAACAATTACCTGCATAAGACATCAACCGTTAATCACTCCGCACACTACTACCCACCTAGGTCATACTAATCCACCTAGACTTATACATAGAGCTAATGCCATAGCTCTGATACCAACTGTCGCGACCCCGGACCCCGCGGGCCCGAGACCGCGATCTGGACGTCGACTCTAAAACCAAAACTAAGAAATACCAGAGTTAAAAATTTCATTTGATACCAAAAGGTGATGATCCAAAGTTTTACAAAACCAAGTTTGATGAAAACCAATTACAACTATCATAAACTTCCACAAGTTTATGCCCAACAAAATACAAATATACAATTCTTAATGACATCATTGTTTGGTATAACTATCCCGAAATGGTTACACATTTACATAATGTAAACCAACCTAAATAACCTTCCCCAAAAGAATGTATCCACACTCGACGTCCTCTTTCTCGTGATCAGCGAGACTATTCCTTAGCACCTGGGGGGGGGGGGTTAAGGAAAAACAAAGATAAAAGAAAGGGGGTGAGATAAATCTCAATAAGTTACTAATGCAACTACATGACATGCTATGATGCAAGAAGCAATAAGCAATAATAAATATCACCTAGCACATAGCATTTATCACATAACAGATAGCAGCGGAAATAAACACATAACAAAGGATATAGCCAAGGTTTTCCAAACCGGAACATCCAAATAAAGGATCGCTGCGCAGCTTCAATAATCAACAAATCATCATCTTCATTATAGCATGAAAGCCGAAGAGAAAACCCCGGTACCGGAACCAATAACCATAACAGTGTCACAAAGGACAAGGACCATGACACAAAGTCATGCCCGTTAGCCAGATACATTCACAAAGGAACGCTGACTTATCCTTTCCAAGGCCAATCTGGAGAAGGGGTATAGTAAGGGCAAAACAATGGTCAGCATTATAATGGACTTGGCTTTGCCATTATAATCCTTCCCATCTCCCGATGCAACAAATATGCCAGCTGGGCTTCCTATAAAATGCTAAGTAATAATAATTTAGCATGAATGAACAACTTAAGGTTCCAAAGTAGGGAACCATTCCAATCAGTCACCAAGAAAGTGAAATGAACCAACGATACACAATTAACGTGTTCCAACAATCTTAGCAGTGATAACACAATTCCCATATCACATTTGACCACAAGGATCCAATTAATTCGAGCACTCTACCAAATTTACTTACTCATATCGAAGAGCTTAAGGAGAGCTTTAAAACGGTAATTTATACGCCTAAAACGGAGTTCGTAAGAACAAAATATGACTCTCGAAAGTTTGGACCAAAAAGGGGAATAAATTGCATAACAGGGGAGGGGAGGGGGGGTGCGCGCGCCTCCTATGGGAGGGATGCGCGCGCCTCCTAGATCAGTTGAGAAATCGAGTTGGGAGAAGGAGTGGGTGCGCGCGCCTCCTAAGGGAGGGATGCGCGCGCCTCCAAAGGACAGAAGCATTTTTTATCAAGAAGGACATAAGGGTGCGCGCGCCTCCTAAGGGAGGGATGCGCGCGCCTCCTTGCCCGGAAAGGCAATTTCCGGCCAAAAATCTGGGTTTCCACCATTTTCAAACCAAAACTCAAACCAACCCAAATCTTTCACCATTTCACAAATACTTGGAACCAAGGCTAGCAATATACACAACTATGAACCAAAACAACTTATAGACTTGTAATGGGACTAAATAACACAATCTAGAACCCAATACAAGATTCAAATACTAAATTTCCCAAAAATATGAATAAAATGCCAATCACTCCCAAATCAACCCAAGATGCAATAAATGGCATCCAAAACATCAAATAAACATGGAATAGCATTTCTAGCATAAAATAGGGGGAAAAGTAACTTACCCGGATTTCTCAAAGTTGACGGAATTTAAATCTTTTTGATTCTACGCGATCCTATCGACGATCTAAACAATGTTCACGCTTTAAGGAATGAATAATAATGAGAGGAAGAAGGAGTAAATGAAGAGAGAAGATAGAGGAAGAAAACTTACCCATGGATGAGAGAGAGAAAAGAGTGCTGGGAGATGATGGAGTGAGGGAGGAGGTGAGGGAGGTGAGGGGAGTAGGGGGAAATCATTTTGAAAAGTTACAACTAGACCCAATTTCTACACTAGCCCAATTAACTCGAATAAAATGCTAGGCATAAATATGAAACATAAATTGCACACATAATTATTTAAATAAATAATAATTTAAATAAATAAATAAGCAAATAATTAAATAAAAATCATTTAATTATTAATAAAATAGAGCCTATATTTCGGGTCGTGACAATGGGTCTTGAAAGAATACACAAAAGTGCTCAAGTCCTTTTCATACCCACTAACAACCTTGGCATCAAGAGCAAAAGAATTGGAAGCCATGGAAAATGTTGATCACAAGAAAAGTTAAGCAATAATATGAGGTTCAAAAATGGAAGAAAGGAGCTATGAGAATCAAGTGGTCGAACAGAAGATGATATTATAGCTGTTGGGGGTTCTTTTGGCCAGCAAATGTCAAGCCTAGAATTCCGCCTCCCAGACGCGCGCGCCACCCGCCAGCGGTCTGAAATGCGCGCGCGTCCCAAGCCTAAAGAGGAAAGCGCGCGCCTCCCAATTCTAGACCACTTCAAGAAAAGGCCTTTTCAGAGATCTCCAGCTTAAATCAAGACACAGCCCCGGTCCTCGGACACCCAGTTGGGCACACCTTCTTCTGGTCCGCCCTTAAGGCATGTCAAAGATTGAAAGTAGGATAGAAACTCCCACTCAAAAGTAGGCTGTCCTTCTCCAGATTCTGAACTCCCTAAGTTCTGTCACGGGTGCCATACCCCCCTCAAGAGTCAATCTCAACATTTCATCCCTAGCAGGAACATTCTTCTGGTCACGGTCAACTGTGCCCGCACCCCACAAGTCAAAAAGTCAAGTGTGACTCCAAGTGGCACGCGACTTCAAAGCAATATTTCATCAACGAATTTCACTAACAGATTCGTCAACAAAGGTTCACCAACGGCCTCTACAAAGGTTCACTAACGCCCTCATTCAAGGGTTCACTAACGGCCTCATCAATGAATTTCACTAACGGATTCGACCACAAAGGTTCACTAACGGCCTCCTCAAAGGTTCACGAACGGCCTCTTCAAAGGTTCACTAACGCCTCTCCAAAGGTTCACTAACGGCCTCTTTAAAGGTTCACTAATGGCCTCCTCAAAGGTTCACTAACGGCCTCCTCAAAGGTTCACTAACGGCCTCTTCAAAGGTTTACTAACGGCCTCTTCGAAGGTTCACTAACAGCCTCCTCAAAGGTTCACTAACGGCCTCTTCAAAGGTTCACTAACGGCCTCTCCAAAGGTTCACCAACGGCCTCCTCAAAGGTTCACTAACGGCCCCTCCAAAGGTTCACTAACGGCCTCCTCAAAGGTTCACTAACGGCCTCCTCAAAGGTTCACTAACGGCCTCCTCAAAGGTTCACTAACGGCCTCTCCAAAGGTTCACCAACGGCCTCGTTCAAAGGTTCACTAACGGCCTCTTCGAAGGTTCACCAACGGCCTCGTTCAAAAGGTTCACTAACGGCCTCATTCAAAATATTCAGCCGACAGGTTCACCTAACAGATCATGCCACCCCCTCTATCAACAAAAGACGCTAACACAGGGAGCGCACCACTATCTCTCGCAATTTCAATTCCTGCTTTCATCGAGTCTTTGCTTTTCTTGGTGATGTCCTCGGCGGGTGTTTTTAACTTTCGTCAACGCGTTTTGCTTTGCAATCCACGTCGCCGAGGGGCTCTGTAGACACCCCGCCTTGGACCGCTCACCCCGATTGCACATTTGATCTTGTGTTTCTCCCCATTTTAAGTGTTTTTCGTTAGTTTCTGTCACTTCTGTTAAGTTCCTGACTGACTTCGTTAAGTCCAGGGACTAAACTGAATAACAGGGCTGACTTTCTAGTCCATTCTGTCAAAATTTCCTTCTCTGAATCGTGCGCCTCCGATAGGAGGAGCCAGACGCGCGCGCCTCCCGCCCCCAAAGCAGGAAGCGCGCGCCTCTAGGCGTCAGTTACAGATTTCTGGCCAGGATTCTCTCCCTTGCTCAATTTAAAGGATTTTGTCCGGGAAGGATTTCTTGGTGACTGAGTTTTGGCACCAAAAACATCCCTCTTTCACCTATAAAAACCTCCCTTTACCTGCATTTTCAAGGACCCTTGGCTCTCAATCTCACATTTCAATAAGGAACCAAATTTCCTACTTTCAAAGCATTTTCCAAAGGATTTCTCCAAAGTAATTCAACAAGAAGTGTTTGAAGTTTCTTCCATTTCTTTCCCCTTCTCAAATTCATCTCTTTTCTCTTTCTTTTGTATTTTCAAAGTGCAATCACCCAAATCATTTTGGGACATGACTTTAATGATCACCTCATCTCATTGAGGTTGGTTAAAGAGTTATCTCCTACATCCCAAACTCTATTTTAAACCCCTTTTTATGATTTAAAGAAGAAGAAGAAAAACGTTTATCATTCATGTAGATTTTGATCAAGCAAGACCAACTTTAGTTGGGCGAGATGGGTGTTTCGGTACTTCCCATCTCGTAATCTAACCCCCGAACCTCAAAACAAAGAATCTCTGTTTTCGTAATCAAACTTAGGCTATTTCTAGGTTTTTTCTTATGTTCCTTTAAAAACATAGGTGGCGACTCTAAACAAATCTAAAACAAGTTAGACATCCTAGGATAATTCACGCGCTCTAGCCAGGCCGTGGCCTCCCGGGGTATCTACAGTGGCGACTCCGCTGGGGACTTTTGAGGGTTAAACTTGCATTCTGATCAAAATCTACATCTTTTCTGGGCATTCTGATTCCTGATGGGGGAGCCGCGCGCTTCTGGCCTCTTCAGCCTAAGGCACGCGCATCCCACATTAAGGACCAGAATCACCCGCTTCTTCATGTTCTTCATCTTCTTCTTCTTCTATTCTCCACTAATCATTTCTGCAGGGGTTACAATATGCACATAGGACCAGGGCAATCCCCTGAGTCCAAAAATCTGACAAGGATAGGGTTCGGTTTGCGGCTTATAAGCTAGTTGGGGCTGCTGAACATTGGTGGAAGGCACTTAAGGCCAGTTGGGATGAAACTCATGTACCTTATGCCTGGGAATTGTTTGTGATCAAATTCAAGGAACACTTCATTCCTTTGGTTGATCAGAATAGGAAGGAGATTGAGTTCCTAAACTTGGAGCAGGGCTTGTTGACGGTAGCTCAATACTCGGCTAAGTTCACAGAATTAGCTAGGTATTGTGACTATCTTGTAAGTATAGACACCCTGCCTTGGACCGCTCACCCCGATTGCACATTTGATCTTGTGTTTCTCCCCATTTTAAGTGTTTCTCGTTAGTTTCTGTCACTTCCGTTAAGTTCCTAACTGACTTCGTTAAGTCCAGGGACTAAACTGAATAACAGGGCTGACTTTCTAGTCCATTCTGTCAAAATTGCCTTCTCTGAGTCATGCGCCTCTGACAGGAGGAGCCAGACGCGCGCGTCTCCCGCCCCCAAAGCAGGAAGCGCGCGCCTCTGGGCGTCAGTTACAGATTTCTGGCCAGGATTCTCTCCCTTGCTCAATTTACAGGATTTTGCCCGGGAAGGATTTCTTGGTGACTGAGTTTTGGCACCAAAAACATCCCTCTTTCACCTATAAAAACCTCCCTTTACCTCCATTTTCAAGGACCCTTGGCTCTCAATCTCACATTTCATTAAGGAACCAAATTTCCTACTTTCAAAGCATTTTCCAAAGGATTTCTCCAAAGTAATTCAACAAGAAGTGTTTGAAGTTTCTTGAAGTCTAGGTAAAGTCATTTCTTTCCCCTTCTCAACTTCATCTCTTTTCTCTTTCTTTTGTATTATCAAAGTGCAATCACCCAAATCATTTTGGGACATGACTTTAATGATCACCTCATCTCATTGAGGTTGGTTAAAGAGTTATCTCCTACATCCCAAACTCTATTTTAAACCCCTTTTTATGATTTAAAGAACAAGAAGAAGAACGTTTATCATTCATGTAGATTTTGATCAAGCAAGACCAACTTTAGTTGGGCGAGATGGGTGTTTCGGTACTTCCCATCTCGTAATCTAACCCTTAAACCTCAAAACAAAGAATCTCTATTTTCGTAATCAAACTTAGGCTATTTTTAGGTTTTTCTTATGTTCCTTTAAAAACATAGGTGGCGACTCTAAACAAATCTAAAACAAGTTAGACATCCTAGGATAATTCATGCGCTCTAGCCAGGCCGTGGCCTCCCGGGGTATCTACAGTAAGAACCGAAGAACAGAAGGCAATGAGGTTTATCAGGGGCTTGAGGATGGCTATCAGAACTCAACTTATAGCCCAGAGAATTCAACTTTTTCAGGATGCGGTGGATCGTGCCTACTTGATAGAGCAAGATATCGGAAAGCACAAAAGAAAGACTGAGGTAGCTAACACGGGTAAACCAGGAGGTCATAACAGAGCTCAATCATAACCACATTCAGATAACCGAGGTAATTCAGGAGGGCAGTCTCAGTTCAAGGGACAACCAGTACTAAGGAATCTGGGTACTACTCTGGGGAATCAAGGGAATCAGAACAGGAGGCTCTGTGCCTATTGTCAGAAGGAAGGTCATTCGGAGGATAGGTGTTGGAAGAAACAAGGAAAATGTACCAATTGTGGTCAGTTGGGACACTTTGCTAGAGATTGTCCGAGAAACAGAGGTCAACCATCGGGGGTAGGAGCTGGTGCTCTACAGGGTCAGAAGAGAGATGCAGCAGGGAAGCCTAAGGTTCCAGGAAGAGTTTTTGCTATAAACCAGCAGCAGGCTACTGATGATCCTTCAGTTATAGGAGGTATTGTTTCTGTGCCTAGTGTGAGCGCCCGTGCATTAGTAGATCCAGGATCATCGCATTCATATATATCTGTGCACTTTTATTCTTTGCTAAATGCTTCATCTGAGTCCTTATCTTATGTGTTAGAGGTGTCGACTCCTATGGGAGAGTGTCTGGTGACTGATAAAGTGTTTCGTGCTTGTGATGTGCTTATTTGTGGTCATGTTTTGTGTGCAGATTTGGTAGTTCTTCCGATACAAGACTTTGACGTTATTTTGGGTATAGATTGGCTGAGCAAATTTCATGCTTCAGTTGATGGTCATAATAAGGTCGTTACTTTTTCTATTCCTAATGTGCCTAAATTTATGTTTGAGGCTATTCCTTTGGGTAGAAATATTCGTATAATTTCTTATGTGAAAGCGAAGAGGTTGTTGCATCGGGGTTGTGAGGGTTATTTGGCTAGTGTGCTAGATACCAAGAAATAAACACCTGGGTTAGAGAGTGTTCGGGTAGTTAGAGAATTTCCTGATGTTTTCTCTTCAGAGTACAGTATGCCACCCGATAGAGAGATAGAGTTCTGTATAGATCTATTACCAGGTACAACTCCGATTTCGAAAGCACCTTATAGGATGGCTCCAGCAGAGTTGAAAGAACTGAAGGTTCAGTTACAGGAGTTACTTGATAGGGGATTTATTCGACCTAGTGTTTCACCGTGGGGAGCACCGGTTTTGTTTGTAAGGAAGAAAGACGGTTCGTTGAGGTTGTGTATCGATTACAGAAAGTTGAATCAGGTAACGGTGAAGAACAAATATCCCCTACCGCATATTGATGATTTATTCGATCAACTTAAAAGGTCAGTGGTATTTTCTAAACTTGATTTGAGGAGTGGGTACCATCAGTTGAGAATTCGATCGGAGGATATTCCAAAGACTGCTTTTCGCACCCGTTATGGTCATTATGAGTTCTTGGTTATGCCGTTTGGGTTAACTAATGCACCTGCCATGTTTATGGACTTGATGAACAGGATTTTCCATCCTTATCTTGATATGTTCGTAGTGGTCTTCATTGATGATATACTTGTTTATTCCAAATCTCGAGAAGAGCATGAGCAACATTTGAGGACAGTTTTATCAGTACTCGCAAAGGAACAGTTATTCGCGAAGTATAGTAAGTGTGAATTTTGGCTCGAGAAAGTTTCATTTCTGGGTCATGTTATTTCTAAAGAAGGGATTTATGTGGATCCTTATAAGATAGAAGCTATTGTTGATTGGAAGAGACCCGAGACAGTGACTGAGATCAGGAGTTTTCTGGGGTTAGCCGGGTACTACAGGAGGTTTATAGAAGGGTTTTCGCGGATTGCTACACCGATGACTCAGTTGACCCGAAAGAATGTTCCATTTGAGTGGACCAAAAAATGTAACAACAGTTTTGAAGAGTTGAAGAAGAGGTTGACTACCGCACCGATATTGACATTACCTAATGGGAACGATGACCTAGTGATTTATAGTGATGCATTGAAGGAAGGCTTGGGTTGTGTTTTAATGCAGAATGGGAAAATTATCGCGTATGATTCGAGGAAGTTGAGTCCGAGTGAACAGAATTATCCTACTCACGACATGGAATTGGCAGCTATTGTTTTTGCTCTTCATAAGTGGAAGCATTACCTTTACGGGGCAAAATTTGAAATTTTCACGGATCACAAGAGTTTGAAGTATCTCTTCTCCCAGAAGGAACTGAATAACTGACAGCGCAGATGGATGGAGCTTTTGAAGGATTATGATTGTAAAATATCTTATCATCCGGGAAAAGCGAACGTTGTAGCCGATGCGATTAGTAAAAAATCTTATGTGGCTTCGATGATGGTTCGAGAGTGGAAAATGCTTGAGGATGTTCGAGACTGGTGTCCTCGTGAAGACATGGGGCTATTTTGTGAATATTAGGGTATCTCCGACCCTAATCCAAAGAATAAAGGAAGCTCAGAAAGAAGATCCAGAGTTAGTGAAAATAATGGGTAAAATGAAGGAGAAGAACTTCGAGGATTTTTCTATCAGTCTGGTTGGGGTGTTGACATATCGTGGTCGTTTGTGTGTGCCCGTCGTTGATGAAATAAAGAGGCAAGTTTTAGATGAGAGTTATAAATCGAGATATACTATTCATCCCGGTAGTACGAAGATGTACCAAAATCTGAAACATCATTTCTGGTGGAATAACATGAAGAGAGAAATAGCTGAGTATGTATCGAAGTGTTTAACTTGTCAACAGGTAAAAGCTGAGCTTCAGAGACTCGCAGGATTACTTCAGCCATTAGAGATTCCGGAGTGGAAATGGGAACATGTGACTATGGATTTTGTTACGGGATTACCGCGTACCCGTAGAAAGTATGACAGTGTTTGGGTAATCGTGGATAGACTGACCAAGTCTACTCATTTCTTACCGATTGATATTAGATACTCGATGGAAAAGCTTGCGACCCTTTATATTGATGAGATTACATGGGGTTCCGGTTAGCATTGTATCAGATCGAGATCCGAGGTTTACTTCTAGATTCTGGAAAGCGCTACAGGCAGCTTTGGGTACAGATTTGAGATTCAGTGCAGCTTTTCACCCTCAGACCGATGGTCAATCCGAGAGAACTATTCAGATTTTAGAAGACATGTTGCGAGCTTGTTCGATAGACTTTTCTGATTCTTGGGATATGCATTTACCTTTAGTGGAATTTTCTTATAATAACAGTTATCAAGATAGCATCGAGATGGCTCCTTATGAGGCTTTGTATGGGAGAAAGTCTAGATCACCTATCTGTTGGGATGAGATCGGGGAAGCGAAGATTTGGGGTGTTGATTTGATTCAGGATTCAGTTGAGAAAGTCAGAATTATTCGGGATCGATTGAAGACAGCCCAGAGTCGACAAAAGAGCTATGCTGATCATAGAAGACGAGACCTTAATTTTCAGACCGGAGACTTTGTATTTTTGAAGGTATCTCCGAAGGTGGGTATTCGAAGGTTTGGGAAGAAGGGTAAATTGGCTCCGAGGTTTATTGGACCGTTTGAGATTTTGGGAAAAGTGGGGCTTCTTGCTTATCGACTTGCGTTGCCATCTTCTCTAGACTGGTTGCATAACGTCTTCCATGTTTCTATGCTTCGGAAGTATTTGCATGATCCATCTCACGTGTTACCGAGGGTACCTGAGGATATAGAGCCCGACATGTCATATGAGGAACGACCGGTTCGGATTCTTGATACCAAAGTGCAAGAATTAAGGAATAAAAGCATTGCGTTGGTTAGAGTACTATGGAGGAATCACAAGGTCGAAGAATCAACGTGGGAGCTCCGAGAAGAGATGGAACGGAAATATCCGTGGCTTTTTGTTTCGGGTAAGTATCTTTAAAATTCGGGTCGAATTTTCTTTAAGGAGGAGTGAATGTCACGACCCGAAATCCCGTATCTATTTTCTTGGTATAATCATTTAATTATTTATTATTTATTTATCTATTTAAATATTTATGTGTGTATTTTATGTTTCATAATATTTTAGGCCTAACATTTTTAATTAGTCATTTGTGCTAGTGTGAAGTAAGGGAATTATTAGAGAAGAGGATATTAAGGGTAGTAGTAGTAGTAGTAGATGGGGCCTAGGTGTAACATTTTGAAATAATTCTACTTACTCCCTCCTTCTCCCTCACTCTCCTGCACACTCTCACACACACACACACACTCAATCTCTCTCTCTCCTCCATTGTTGTTGAGGTAAGAAATCTCCCTCCCTCTCTCCTCATTTTGATCATCTTCCTCTCTCTATTTCTTATTGCTCCTTTTACATAAAATGCTTAGATCGTCGCTAGGATCGTAAAGAGCTAAGAAATTTCGATTTCCGTCATCTTTCATAAATTCCAAGTAAGTTGCTTTTCCCCATTTTTTTTATGCTAAAATGTTCATCACTTGTTTGAAAGATGCTTTATTGATATATATGATGTTTTGGTTGAAGCCTAGAATTTATTTGGATTTTTGGTTAAAATTGTGATAATATGAATGTTGGGGTTAAATCTAAGTTGGGTTGATGGATGTTGTTATTTAAGTCCCTTGTAAGTTTATATGTTGTTTTGGTTCATTATTATGCTTGTTGGAAGGGTGGATTTCAATGGTCCTGTGAATTGGTGAGAAAGGTTTCTTCAAACCCAGAAAAAAATGGCAAGTTTGGTTCTTCCGGGCAAGGAGGCGCGTGCACCCTTTCAAGGGAGGCGTGCGCTCCCTCTTATATTTCTAAGGTTCAAACCTTCTGTTCACAGGAGGCGCGCGCACCCTTTCAAGGGAGGCATGCGCACCCCTTTCTTTTCCAAAAATCATACCTTCTATTGTCGTGAGGCGCGCGCATCATTTTCTTGGGGGCGTGCGCATCCTTTGGGCAGGGCGCGCGCACCCCTTCCCTTGTGTTGTTATTTTATCCAAATACTCCGGAGTTCATAATTTTCTCATCCGGACTCCGTTTTAGACGTGTAAACTATCGTTTTAAATATCTCCTTGAGTACTTCAAGATGAGTGAGTTTATTTAATTGGGCTTCAGGTTCAGATTAGGTCGAGCTCTCAGTAAGTGTTTCTTAATACAAAAACGTTAGAATTGGTCTAGGTTTTGAGTACTATTCTACTTGACTTAGGTGGTCATTGTGGAACACACTAGGTTGGTAAAATTGTTCCTTTGTGAACAAATATGTTAAGGAATTTGATTAAGTATCGTTTTGGAATGTGAACATCTTTGATATGTTGTTTGGATTGGTTCATCTTTATGGTGATTTATTTGGAATGGTTCCCTACTTTGGAATCACTGGTTGTTTATTTAAGCTAGTATTTATTACTTAGCATTTATTGGAAAGTCCAGCTGGTATTTGTGGTTGTGTCGGGCGATGGGGAATATTATGATGGCAACGAGCCGAGTCCATTATAGTGTTGTCCATTGTTTTGCCCTTAGTTTCCTCTTCCAGATTGGCCTTGGTTGAGATGAGCTAGCTCCCTTGTGAGTATTCTAGCTAGTTGGTTTTGGGTTATGACTTAGTGTCATTTTCCCTTGTTACTATTGGTTCTTGGTTCCGGTACCGGGGTTTTCTCTTCAGCTATTATGCTACTATGAAGATGGTTTGATTGGTTGATTGGTTGAAGCTGCGCAGCAATCCTTCTTGTGTTCTATCAGTTTGGGAAACCTTGGCTCAATATCCTTTGTTACTTGTTTATTTCCGCTGCTATCTGTTAACTGCTAATTACTACGTGCTATGTGAGATTTATTATTGTTCATTGCTTCTTGCATCATAGCATGTCATGTAGTTGCATTAGTAACTTATTGAGATTTATCTCACCCCCTTTCTTTTTTCTTTGTTTTTCCTTAACCCCCCCCCCAGGAGGAAAGGAATAGGTCTCGCTGATCACGAGAAGGATGTCGAGGGTGTTCGAGGCTTTTTAGGCAGGTTGTTGTTCGGTTTGCATTACTTAAATGTATAACCTTTTGGGATAGTATTACCAAACCATGACGTCATTAAGAAGTTGTAATATTTTGTGTTTTGGTGTAAGCTTGTGGAGCTTATACTAGTGGTGTAGTAATGTTATCAAGACTTGGATTTCTAAAACCTTGTGTTAAATCTTTTAGTATAAAATGGAATTTTTATCTTCAATATTTTGGTGTTATTGTTTTAAGTTGACGTCCGAGTTCCCGGCCCACGGGGTCGGGGTCGCGACAGAATACCTGTGTTACAGATTCAGCATGAGGAGGACCGCCGACTCTTCAATGGGTTCGAAATAGTAGCACAAGCCCAGTTATGTGACAAAGACCTCACCAGAAGCTCCGACAAAGTACAACCTATCTACAAGATACTTAGAAACATGGGCTTCATACCGGGGCTGGGGCTAGGCAAGCGCTTATAAGGTCCCACACACTTAACTGAAGAAGTAGACCATAGAGGCCTGTTTGGGCTAGGATACATGCTTACTCCCACTGACAAAGGAGAGCAGAAACAGATAGAGGTACTCAAGAAGAAGCAACTCCCTTACAAGAAGTCTGATATGAAACCTTACCACCTTTCTCTCAACAATTACTATGTGAAAGAAGGTGAAGAATATTCTAACTTCGAGTTCGCAGAGCCATGGTTTGACCACAACGGAAAGCTGCAAAAGGGTTTTGAAATCTTCAGAGATGTCGAGTTCGACCGAGCCAATCTAGAGCTAAGGTACATGGTACCTCGAAAGACTACAGGCAGAATTACCACCATTCAGAATGAGTACTACATCAATGTGAACAAAGACCTGACTTACGATACCGAATTCGTATCACTCGAGGAACCGTTAGTAGGTGAAGCCAAAGAAACAGAGTCTTGGGATGGCCAAGATTTGTTCCAACACTTGAACCTAGAAGATGACATTGTAGCTGTTATTAAATACGGACCCGTGACTACTACTATCGAGAATATGGGGTTGGCCAGCTCATCCCCCAAAGAGTCAATTCCCCCTAGGTCAGCTAGGTCTCCTTTCCTCACTTATGAGTTCGTGTCGTTGTCTGAGTCTAATGACCTCAAGTCAAAAGACTACAATGTAATCGAAAACACTATCTTTCCTCGTGCATTAATCGAAAATCTCGACCTTTCCGAGTATCCCGCCATAGCCGTTCTTATAAATGATAAATTAACTAATCAACCTAATGATATACCAATAGTTAATAACGATTCATTAAAAGAAGCAGACACAAGCGAACTTAATAACATATATATCAGAAAAATCTCAAAGCAGGTTATGAATCAAAGGGAAAGCCGAGCCCAAGCTGCCGATGAGGTGTTAACATGTGTGAATCTGGGAAGACAAGACAAGCCGAAGTAGACTCAGATTGGAAGCTTCTTTCATGACAAAGAACGAGAAGCGCTGATCAAACTGCTCAGAGAATATGAAGACATCTTTGCATGGTCCTGTGACGATACGCCAGAGAGACTGGGAACAAATGACAACGCCAGACATTGGGTCAGTAAAGCAAGCGATACTGCTAGTCAAGCCCGAATGGTCCCCTCGCATGGGGAGAGAAATAGAAAAACTGCTATAAAGGGACTTCATCAAGTTCGCATACTGGCCAAGTTGGTTACTCGACACCATCTCCGCAAAGAAGTACAAAAAGAAGGTGATAGTTCACATAGACATCATGGGTCTCAATGAATTGAGTCCCAGACATCGGTTCCTGCCGTTTGACATAGAATCACTGCTAGAAGCCACCGAAGTCAGAGATGTTCGATCGTTCCTCAAAGGTTTCCTCGGTAAAAACTGGATACCCGCCGCAGTACAGACAGGCGAGAAATTACTCTTTCATACTCCATGGGGTACCTATTGTCTTGCCAACATATTCCTAGAATTGAAAGGCATCTGTATCTCTTACCATGTGCCAAGAGGATCGCCAACAGATTCAGACGTCTACATAGATGACCTAGTGTTGCACTCCAAAAGACCCTACGGCCCTCACATCGAAGATCTGCGTAAATTCTTCAACATTCTGAGAAGTCAGAAAATACTCCTCAATCCGTCGGAATGCAGATTTGGTACTACTCAGACAAAATCCCTAGGCTACAGGATGGGATAGAGATTCGAAGCCGATCCCGAGAAGATTAGAGAACTAATCACGATGAAACCCCCTCACCAAGAAAATCAATGAACCAAGCTCATAGGTCTATTGCACTACATCAGTCGCCTCACCACAGCGGGAGACCCGCTCCTCAAAGAATTACGGAATTGCTCAGAAGAAGTTTGGAATCAGAAGTGTGAGTTGGCTCTAACTCATCTAAAGGGCCACTTAGCGAATACACTGACTTTACGACCACCACATGGGAAATCCAAGTCACATAATGGATCCCCCATCAATTTCCGACATTGCACAAGCTCGGATCTACCTTTGGGCTTCATATTCAAAACACTAGGGAAAATTGGTAAACTACAAGAACCAAGCTCTGCTACAATGTTGCGAACCAGTGAGCCAAGCAGAAGGTGCTCATATCACCAGAAGGAAGGACATGACACCGATGATTGCCAAGAATTAAAAGAAGAGGTTCGACTACTCATCGAGATGGGTCGCTTAGTCCAGTGGAATGAAGATTGGGTATATATGGACGACAACGGCCTCCTCCCAGTCAAAGTTTATAAGCTCCGCCGCTACTACAACTAACCACCGTGGTCAGTCTCCATAAATGGTACTCTTCATCAGAGGTACTCTCCACCAGCGGAGCTCTCCATCAACGGTCTTCTACAACGGCCGTCCCCTTTGTAAAAAAATAAAAATTTATTATTATTCTCTCTACTTTCCCCTCTTCTATCTTCCCTTTCTACAATCAAAAATGAACTACGGTGACCTGAGCCCCTTAGCCCTACTTGTAAAAGGGGAACGTAGGCAGCCTTCAATGGTGGGGCCTCAAAAATAAATAAAATCCCAAATCTGGTTTGAGCAAAATTCCAAATAAAGCAAACAATCTGTTTATTACTAAAGCAAAATCTCTATTTCCACAAGTCACTACACGTTAACATTTATTTAATGAGTCTAAGCTTGAAAGAACCTGCGACTAAATAACCTGCTTTGAAATTTAAATAAACTAAAACAAACTAAAATCTAAACTATGTGCCTGCAGCGACTATGGTTGGATACCCGGAGTCAATCCTCCTCCTCCTCTTCCTCTTCCTTCTTCAGCTTCTTGTCTCTTCGTTCGCGTCTAGCCCGTCTAGTAGGATTCTCAAATAAAGCCTTCTTAAGCTGAGTCACCCCACTTAGGCCTTCTCTCTCTCTTTTCCTTTCCGTAGGTGCTAGCTGAGCCAACTCGGTCTCCAACTCCCGTTGTACACTCTCGTCCTCCCTCAAGTGTCTGCTCGAGACATAAAGGACCACCACCCTGCGTCTCAATCTTCTCAGAGTCCGTCCCATATTTCCCAGAGTCGTCTGGTACCAGTCCAAGTATTCTCGAGACAGAAGTATGTCACGTGGTCGCTGTATACAGAGCGTGCTGGGCATGAGATCATAAGACCAACATAGCTCCAAGATCACTGCAACCCCGTTATTCATGGGGAGTATTGGGTCAGTAACCTTGCTACTAGTCTCGTACCATAAGGAGGGTATAATCTGAGGCATCCCATACTAACGGCACACCCACACTGCATAAGAGTAAGTGGTTTCATCAAAGGCAGGGACCCGAATCATGCAAAGACTGCTTTGAAACCACCGTGCCCTGATAATCTCCCAATGAGGCACTATCCACTTGATCTGAGTGGTACTCATATGTGCCATAAATGTCACCCATGAAGACTAAACTATCCCTATAAAAGGCGGTCTCACTCGCCTACTCTGAAAAACCCAAGGTGATACTGGTCCAACGGGTTCCTCCAAGACTCGAAGTCTCTCCTGCAGCCACAAGGTTAACAACCTGGTACTTCCTATGGTCATCTTTCGAGATCCTGAAGCCAATTCTCCAATGCCATGCAAGGTCTCCCCAAACAAGCAAGGGACAATGCTGCGGTCGGCCCGAGCTTGGTCCACCATGTCAAGACAACCCATGGTAGCTACTCCTACGTAAGGTGGAAACAATAACGAAGCAAACAGACAAAGTGCCAAACAGTCTAGAGCCGTGTCAGATTCCACCATGCTATTAATAAACCTGGTGGGAAGTTCACAGAGATTAACACAACCATCCAACAGTAAGCCCCTAGCCTCTTCGATAGAAACCCTCAGCAGTTGGGAAATCTGAGTTTCTGGAAGCACTTGAGGCTGCGGCATGGCTATCCTATCAGTCACCATCGCACCACAAAGAGCCACAAAATCTTCATATGTTGGAGTGATCTCATTATAAGAAAAGGTGAAGACATGGTTCTCGTTTTCCCAAAACTTAGCAGCAGCGCGAATCAGATGCTCGTCCGACTTAACCCTATACAAGGACCAAAGGCAATTAATTCCAAATCTCTTATCAAATCTTGCACGGGTTGCCCTCGAAAGCTTCCCAACCCAGGTCTTCAAGCTCTTGATGAAGTGGGTTTGTCGCTCCTCAGAAATCCTAGGATGTCTATCCATCAGAAAGGCTTGGAAGGATCAAAATCTAGAGCAAAAGGGAAGAAAACTGCAATCTGCCTCGTCTGTTTACGCAGACTGTTATTATATAGAGTTGGGAGTTCAAGTCCTGATCCTACAAGGAAAAATCTGACAAAAATCGTGTCACATCAAGGACCAGCCGCGCGACCAGTCCCTCCTGTAAAAATTGGCCAGGCGGCCACATCATCCGATTCAGACAGATTGCCAGTCCGTCCCCGACAAACGCCGGAATGGACCCATTTCAGACATATTAAAGGTCCCAGATCACAAAAGAGGTCCAATAAAGAAGGCAGAATTGTCCGGCAGGGTGTATAATCCCTATTTTATCCCTAGGGCTCATGCATTGTACTAAATATAAAGAGACATGTAAATAAAATACTAATTAATTACATACCAAAAGCGAATAAAATACTGTACATAAATATCTGTTTGTTTCTCCTCTCCTCTCTCTAACAAAATGCAGGAAATCAAAGGACTACATCTAGTCCGAGTCGGACCCCTCGACATCAACATCCTCTTCCTCATCATCACTCTCATCATCATCATCACGGCCCCGCTGCTGCACATAATGGGATCCACTAGCTCCGGAACCCCTCCCTCGAGTAGATCTCTGATCGGCACGAGATGGACGAGTATACTCCACGGGCGATCTCTCTCTCCGCTGCGGTAACACCACGTCCTCCTGACGAAAAGTACAAGCAGCAGCCAAACTCCGGAATAGCCTCTCAAAGATATTGCCCCGACGGACAGAGCAGATATAAGCTTCCCGAGTCACCTGGGACAAATAAAGCGCAGTTCAGATACAAGTCTAAAGTGGGTGTGTGCGAGACAGAAATGAAAATGGTATCATACCGTAGCTCCCATAGGGGGAAGCTGGGCTCCAGTAACCTCGTCAGCCTCAGTCGGTGTCAGATCAAGATCCACCTCAACACCTCCCCGCCGCAGCCAGTTACTATCAGGGAAACGAGGCATATCCATACCATATCTGGCCCCTCTACTCGAGCTAGCCGGATAGGCACCAGCCTGCCTGCTCGCCAGAACCTGTGGGCTCACCAGCACATGCTCAACGAACCACTCATAATCTGCCCCACTCTGATACAAATGGGCCAGAGTCCTCATCCGGTAGTCGCCACTCCTCCACAACCTAGCCGGATACAACATGTTCCTCAGCGGCATATCACAGGATGTCTGTTATGCTGCCTGCAGACTCTCTCGCCAAGATACATGGCATCCCCAGTCAACCCCGTCAAGAAGCAGCAGGAAGCAGTGAACTCCTGGGCCTGACCGACCCCTTCCAGCACCTGATCCGACCAGGGAAAGAACTGAAAATCCTCATGCAACTGGCCACTCAGGCTCGCAGTAAAAATCCCCAGATCGGGAGTTTTCCTAGACCTGCGACCCTCCAACCGGTTGCTCTTCGCCCAGAATCTCATAACGGGGACCTCCTTCACCCCCTGCACAGCAAAAGGAGCAATATGGAACAGCTCATAGACCCACACCTGTGGAAAGGGCAGCATTTCAGTCTATACAGTTCTAAACAAAGGACAAACGCGGAATAAAAAAAGATCGAGTCAGAGACATACCTCGAAGGCAAACTGAAAACAATCAAAAGACGAGGTGCTAGACCTCGAACAGACATCAAGGGCTCTATACATCTCTGCCAGTCCGGCTCCACCCCATGAGACCTGACTCGCCTGCTCCAGATCAGCCAGAGCACCCAACAAAAAGAACCGACAGAAGGTCCCTGCACTCGGGAACAGAGTCTGAGATAAGATGTACCACATAATGGCCCGCACTAGACAATCAGTGTCACTAATGCCCTCGACAAAATTGCCAATAGCCCCATCCACCAAGGTCCTCAGTCGACCTACCTCAAAGCCGTTGCCCTTAACACCTTTGCCCAAAGGCATCCCAATCAGCTCCACCTGATGGTGCGGGTCCGCAGCCAAGGACTCATCAAAAGGAAGCTCCACGTCCGTAAACATGAGCCCCGTGATGGCAGCAAAATCGGTCGGAGTAACCGTCACCTCTCCCCAACTAAAGTAGAACGTATGGGTGGTGTCCCACCAATACTCCCTCATCGCCTCAACCAGACCCATTATCTTCTGGGTCCCCTCTACAGCTCGTACTGCATCAAAAAACGGACCAAAGCCCAGAGCCCGGATCCTCTCTTTCACCGTCCCGGCTGGCGGCAATCTCCCCCATATCTCGGCCACTGCCCTTGTGGACCCACGAGATTTCATCCTCTGCAGGTAAACATAGCAAAGGTACGTTACTCAACTAGCAATATAAATTATGTGCTATAATTTAAGGTGTACATGCATACTTTATTTTGTCTACATGCGCATATATTTCCCGTCCCCAAAAATAATCAACAATCTCAGAAAATTAAATAATCACGAACGATTAATTTAATTTAACACAGTCTTAAAATAGTACAACAAGTGTGAAATATAAGACATAAAAATACCCAAAAGAGTAAAGAGAGATTATTACCTCCTTCGTCTCCATCAATCTCCCGCCGGACCAATGTTTGTCAGTACCCGCGTACAAGTCAAAGTGCTGTCCCATGGTGAAATGCCATTCATCGAGACGGAAGTTGCGAGAACCCATCCTCGCTCGAAGTTGATGTTGCCCCTCTTGTTGAGGCGGGTTCGCTCCCTCGCCCTGCTCAAAGTGTGGTCCCGCGCCTTCGCCTTGTTCAAACTGCTGTCCCACACCCATACCATGCTCATACGGTTGATCCGTGCCAAAAAGATAGTTAAAATCCATCTCTATAACAACAAAATATCTCAAAAACCTCTCTTTTCCTCTCTTTCCCCGGCAAGAAGTAAAGAAAATGGAGTATGAAGGCAACAGCCGGCGGCTGATTGTAGGGTCTGTCCAGCGAAGGGACTAGCCGCGCAGCCAGTCCCCCCGGGCGACGTGGCACGATCTCAGCCCTCCACCTCGCGTGCTCATCAGCGATCCTCGTCAACGCAAGTCAGCCAATCGAAGGGACTGGCCACGCAGCCAGTTACTCCCACACAGGCGCCAGATTTTACAATTTAGCCCCTCAGCTTATTTTCTAATCCAAAATTGGCCCCGTTAGGCAAATTTAACTAAAAATTATAAAAATCTCCAAAATTAATCTATAATTGAAGGTCCTAAACCCTAAAAATTATAAATTAAAGGTCCTAAACCCTAAAAATATCCAAAATTAATCTATAATTGAAGGTCCTAACCCCTAAAAATTATAAATTAAAGGTCCTAAACCCTAAAAATCTCCAAAAATTAATCTATAATTGAAGGTCCTAAACCCTAAAAATTATAAATTAAAGGTCCTAAACCCTGAAAAATTATAAAAATCTCCAAAATTAATCTATAATTGAAGGTCCTAAACCCTAAAAATTATAAATTAAAGGTCCTAAACCCTAAAAATTATAAAAAATCTTTAATATTAATCTATAATTGAAGGTCCTAAACCATCAAAATTATAAATTAAAGGTTGGAACCTCCGTAAGCCCTAATCTTTAAAATTAATCTATAATTGAAGGTCCTAAACCCTAAAAATTATAAATTAAAGGTCAGAACCTCTGTAAGCCCTAATCTTTAAAATTAATCTATAATTGAAGGTCCTAAACCCTAAAAATTATAAATTAAAGGTCGGAACCTCCGTAAGCCCTAATCTTCAAAATAAATTGATTACGTGCGCTCTATAGGAAGTTAGGATTCATCCCTATTTCCGTTTTCGATTCTTAAAACTTCTTGTCGCATCGTGCGTATGGCCTTCCCTCCTTTCCCCAGTAAGGTCCACGCGACATTATTGTTTCACGAATGCTTGAATATCCCCAGCGAAAGAAGGCATCTTGTTTCTTTGTTTCCCCGCAGGTCTCGAACTACGACTGGCTTGATTCCTGTCACGACCCGAAATATAGGCTCTATTTTATTAGTAATTAAATGATTATTATTTAATTATTTGCTTATTTATTTATTTAAATTATTATTTATTTAAATAATTATGTGTGCATTTTATGTGTTATAATAATTATGCCTAGCATTTTATTTGGGTCATTTGTGCTAGTGTAGTATTTGTGTGTAGTGTGAGAGAGGGGGTCTAAGTGTAAATGTTTGAATTATTTCCCCCTACTCCCCTCACCTCCCTCACCTCGTCCCTCACTCATTCTTCTCCTTCCTAGCATTCCTCTCTCTCTCTCCAAAAGAAAAGGTAAACATTTCTTTCTCTCCTTCTCTCTTCCTTTTCTTCATCTTCCTCTTGTAATCTCTCATTTCTTAAAACGTGAACCTTGTTTAGATCGTCGATAGGATCGCGTAGAGTCAAAAATATTTGAAATCCATCAACTTTGAGATTTATCAAGTAAGTTACTTTTCCCCCATTTTGATGCTAAAATGTTAATATCATATTTCTATAATGCTTGATGTGTTATATTTGAAGTTTGGTTGAGTATAGAATTTATTTTGAATTTATTTGAGTTTTGGGTAAAAATGGTGAAATCTTGAATGTTGGTTTTGATTCTTGAATTTGGTTGATAAAGGGTGTTGTTAGGATCCCCTTTTTGGTTAAATGTTGTTTGGGTACCTTAGTAAACCTGATGGAAGTCTTGATCCTAGTTGATTTTTAGTATGGTAATAAGTTTGGGTGTTTTGGGTTTGAAAATGGAGAACCCAGCTGGGAATTTCTCCCAGCCCGTAGACCAGGCGCCCGCCTGTGGTAGACTAGGCGCCCGCCTACATCCCCTTTTCTAATGGCCAGACCTTCTGGTCATTCAGGCGCCCGCCTGCCCCCTTTCCAGGCGCCCGCCCGCCCCCTGTTCCAGGAATTTGACCTTTTTGCTTGGTTTAAGACTTAAGGCTTAACTAGTTTAGGTTTATTGCTTCTAATTAACCTAAGATAACACCGTGGAACACTTATTTGATTGGATTTGATTCTTTTGTGAATATATATGATATGGAATTTATTTAAGTACCGTTTTGGGAATGTTGGTTCATCCTTGATGTGTTGTTTGTATTGGTTTACCTTCGTGGTGATTTATTTGGATCGGTTCCCTACTTTGGAACCTTAAGTTGTTCATTCATGCTAAATTATTATTACTTAGCATTTAATTAGAAGCTCAGCTGGCATATTTGTTGCATCGGGCGATGGGAAAGATTATAATGGCAAAGCCAAGTCCATTATAATGTTGACCATTGTTTTGCCCCCTTCTTTACCCCCTCTTCCAGATTGGCCTTGGAAAAGTCAAGTTAGCGTTCCTCTGTGAATGTATCTAGCTACCGGGCATGACTTTATGTCATGGTCCTTGTCCTTTGTGACACTGTTATGGTTATTGGTTCCGGTACCGGGGTTTTCTCTTCGGCTTTCATGCTACTATGAAGATGATCATTTGTTGATTATTGAAGCTGCGCAGCGATCCTTTATTTGGATGTTCCGGTTTGGAAAACCTTGGCTATATCCTTTGTTATGTATTTATTTCCGCTGCTATCTGTTATGTGATAAATGCTATGTGCTATGTGATATTTATTATTGCTTATTGCTTCTTGCATCATAGCCTGTCATGTAGTTGCATTAGTAACTTATTGAGATTTATCTCACCCCCTTTTCTTTTATCTTTGTTTTTCCTTAACCCCCCCCAGGTGCTAAGGATTAGTCTCGCTGATCACGAGAAAGAGGACGTCGAGGGTGGATCCATTCTTTTGGGGAAGGTTGATATAGGTTGGTTTACATTATGTAAATGTGTAACCATTTTGGGGTATTTGTACCAAACATTGACGTCATTAGGATTTGTGTATTTTGCAACTTTGGTGTATAAACTTATGGAGTTTATACTAGTTTCACCCTGTTGTTAAAATGATTTGTAAAACCTTGTGTTATCACCTTTTGGTATCAAATGGAATTTTTAACTTCAGTATTTCTCAGTTTTGGTTTTAGACTCGACGTCCAGCTCGCGGTCTCGGGCCCGCGGGGTCCGGGGTCGCGACAGTTGGTATCAGAGCTATGGATAAGTCTAGGTGGATTAGCATGACCTAGGTGGGTAGTAGTGTGCGGAGTGATTAACGGTTGATGTCTTATGCAGGTAATTACTCACAATGTCTGGAAGAAGAAACAGAGGAGGTACTAGTGGGGCACAGAATCAGAATGATACAAGGGAAGAAGCACGTGCCATGTTTCAAGGCATGTTCGAGGCGGCCATGAAGGCCATACATGATCAAGGTCTGAGGGTAGAACAAGCTCCACCCCGTTATGGTTTGGAGCAATTCTTGAAGCTGAAACCGGTTGAATTCAATAGGGAGCCCGATGTTCGGAAAGCTGAATTGTGGATTGATTCGATGGAGAAGATTTATGATGTATTTGGGTGTTCGGATGAGGACAAGGTCCGGTTCGCGGCTTACAAGCTTGTGGGAGCCGCCGAGCATTGGTGGAAAGGTGTTAAAGCTACTTGGGATGATACTCACACGGTGTATGCGTGGGAGTTGTTCGTGCGCAAATTCAAGGAGCATTTTATTCCGGTTGTTGATCAAAACCGAAAGGAGATCGAGCTACTCAACTTGGAGCAAGGATTGTTGTCTATAGCACAATACTCGGCTAAGTTCATAGAATTAGCCTGGTATTGCGACTATTTGGTGAGGACCGAGGAACAAAAGGCTATGAGATTCATTCAGGGATTAAAGACCTCCATCCGTACTCAACTGATTGCTCAACGGATTGTGACATTCCAAGATGCGGTGGACCGAGCCTATTTGATAGAGCAAGATATTGGGGAACATAAGAGGAAGACCGAGGTGGCCAACCCGAGTAAGAAAGGAGCGCAGAGCAAGTCACAACCAAGGATCGAAAATCGAGGTAACTTTGGGGGACAATCTCAGTCCCGAGGGCAACCGATCCCAAGGAACCCGGGTACCACTTCCGGGAACCAAAGGAGCCAAATTAGGAAGCCTTGTACCTTTTGTCAGAAGGTAGGCCATTCGGAGGATAGGTGTTGGAAAAAGCAAGGCAAGTGTATCAATTGTGGTGAAATGGGGCACTTTGCGAGAGAGTGCACGAGGTACCGAGGTCAAGCATCCGGGTCAGGAGTTGGTATTAATCAGGGTCAGAAAAGGGATGCCGCAGGGAAGCCCAAAGTTCAAGGGAAGGTTTATGCCATGAATCAACAACAAGCTACCGATGATCCATCCGTTATTGGAGGTATTGTTTTTATGTCTAATGTGAGCGCGCGAGTGTTATTAGATCCAGGATCATCTCATTCATACATTTCTGTGCAATTTGCTTCCATGTTAAATGCTGCATTCGAGTCTTTACCGTACGTGCTAGAGGTGTCGACCCCTATAGGAGAATGCTTGATTTCTGATCGAGTCTTTCGTGCTTGTGATGTGGTTATTTGTGGTCGTGTCCTTTGTGCGGATTTGGTAGTTCTTCCTATCCAAGACTTTGATGTCATTTTGGGTATAGATTGGTTGAGCAAGTTTCATGCGTCCGTTGATTGCCGTAAGAAAACTGTTACTTTTTCTATTCCCGATGTGCCTAAATTTGTGTTTGAGGCTAGTCCTCTGAGTAGAAGGGTTCGCTTAATTTCTTTTATGAAAGCGCGAAAATTATTGCATAGTGGTTGTGAGGGGTATTTGGCTAGTGTTCTTGATACTAGGAAAGAATCCCCTAGTTTTGATAGTGTTCGGGTAGTTCGGGAATTTCCCGATGTTTTCTCTACCGAGTATGATATGCCTCCCGATCGTGAGAATGAGTTTTGTATAGATCTTTTACCGGGTACGGCTCCGATTTCGAAAGCACCTTATAGGTTAGCTCCCGCAGAGTTGAAGGAATTAAAGGTTCAGTTGCAAGAGTTGCTTGATCGAGGGTTTATCCGCCCTAGTGTTTCCCCGTGGGGAGCACCGGTTTTGTTCGTGCGGAAGAAAGATGGTTCGTTGAGATTGTGCATCGATTACCGAAAGTTGTATCAGGTTACGGTGAAGAATAAATACCCTCTACCGCACATTGATGATTTGTTTGATCAGCTTCAAGGGTCTGTGGTTTTCTCTAAACTTGATTTGAGGAATGGGTACCATCAGTTGAAGGTTCGATCGGAGGATATTCCGAAGACTGCTTTTCGCACTCGGTATGGTCATTATGAGTTCTTGGTTATGCCGTTTGGGTTGACTAACGCGCCTACAGTGTTTATGGATTTGATGAACCGAGTTTTCCATCCCTATCTTGATTCGTTCGTGGTGGTTTTTATTGATGATATACTCGTCTACTCTAAATCTCGAGAGGAGCACGAGCAGCATTTGAGGACAGTTTTATCCGTTCTTGCGAAGGAGAAATTATTTGCGAAGTTCAGTAAATGCGAATTTTGGCTCGAGAAGGTGTCATTTTTGGGTCATGTTATTTCGAAAGATGGGATTTCGATGGATCCTTCAAAGATAGAGGCTATAGTGGATTGGAAGAAACCCGAATCAGTGACAGAGATTAGAAGCTTTCTGGGTTTAGCCGGTTATTACCGAAGATTTATTGAAGGGTTTTCGAGGATTGCTACTCCGATGACTCAGTTGACCCGGAAGAATGTTCCGTTTGTGTGGACCGAGAAATGTGACAAGAGTTTCGAGGAATTGAAGAAGAGGTTGACTACCGCACCGATCTTGACTTTGCCTAATGGGAGCGATGGCCTAGTGATTTACAGTGATGCTTCGAAAGAGGGTTTGGGTTATGTGTTGATGCAGAATGGGAAAGTAATTGCTTATGCTTCGAGGAAGTTAACCCCTAGTGAACAGAATTACCCGACTCATGATATGGAGTTAGCGGCTATTGTCTTTGCGTTGCACAAATGGAAGCACTACCTTTATGGAGCGAAGTTTGAGATTTTTATCGATCACAAGAGTTTGAAGTACCTATTCTCTCAGAAGGAATTGAACAACCGACAGCGCCGATGGATGGAATTATTGAAGGATTATGATTGTACGATTTCTTATCACCCGGGAAAGGCGAATGTGGTAGCCGATGCGATTAGTAGAAAATCTTATGTGGGTTCGATGATGGTTCGTGAATGGAAAATGCTTGAGGATGTTCGAGATTGGTCTCTCCGTGAGTCGAGACATGGGGTTATTTTTGCGAATATTAGAGTGTCTCCGACCCTAATTCAAAGGATAAAGGAAGCTCAGAAAGAAGATCCCGAGTTGGTGAAGATAATGAGTAAATTGAAGGAAAAGAATTTCGAGGATTTTTCTGTTAGCTCGAGTGGAGTGTTGACTTTCCGTGGTCGTTTGTGTGTTCCGGATGTTGATGGAATTAAACAGAGAGTTCTTGATGAGGGTCACAAATCGAGGTATACTATTCATCCGGGTAGTACGAAGATATATCAGGATTTGAAGCAACAATTTTGGTGGATTAATATGAAAAGGGAAATAGCCGAGTATGTTTCGAGGTGTTTAACTTGTCAACAGGTCAAAGCCAAGCATCAGAGACCCGCGGGATTACTTCAGCCGTTAGAGATTCCCGAGTGGAAATGGGAGCATGTGACTATGGATTTCGTTACGGGACTACCTCGTACCCGTAGGAAGTATGACAGTGTTTGGGTAATAGTGGATAGATTGACCAAGAGTGCCCATTTCTTGCCTAGTGATATCAGATATTCGATGGAGAAGCTTGCGACCCTTTATATTGATGAGATTGTTAGATTGCATGGGGTTCCGGTTAGCATTGTGTCAGATCGAGACCCGAGGTTTACTTCTAGATTCTGGAAGGCGTTTCAGGAAGCTTTGGGTACAGATTTGCGATTCAGTACAGCTTTTCATCCTCAGACCGACGGTCAATCTGAGAGGACAATTCAGATTCTTGAGGATATGTTGCGAGCTTGTTCGATAGACTTTTCTGATTCTTGGGATTCGCACCTACCGTTAGTGGAGTTCTTTTACAACAACAGTTATCAGGCTAGTATCGAGATGGCACCGTTTGAGGCCTTGTATGGGAGAAAGTGTAGATCGCCTATTTGTTGGGATGAGGTTGGTAAAGCGAAAGTTTTGGGTATTGATTTGCTTCGGGATTCGGTTGAGAAAGTCAAAGTTATCCGGGATAGATTGAAGACAGCTCAGTGTCGACATAAGAGCTATGCGGACGACCGAAGGCGAGATCTTAGTTTTCAGATTGGTGATTTGGTATTCTTGAAAGTATCTCCGAAAGTGGGTATTCGTAGGTTCGGGAAGAAAGGCAAATTGGCTCCGAGGTTTATTGGCCCGTTTGAGGTTTTGGGAAAGGTTGGACTTCTAGCGTATCGTCTTGCGTTACCGTCATCCTTAGACCGGTTGCACAACGTTTTCCACGTTTCTATGCTTCGGAAGTATGTGCATGATCCGTCTCACGTGTTACCGAGGATACCGGAGGATATTGAGCCCGATATGACTTATGAGGAACGACCGGTTCGGATCCTAGATTCTAAAGTCCAAAAGTTGAGGAGCAAGAGCATCGCGTTGGTTCGAGTTCTTTGGAGAAATCATAACATCGAGGAGTCGACGTGGGAGCTTCGTGATGAGATCGAGAGGAAATTTCCGTGGCTTTTTGTTTAAGGTGAGTCTCGTTAAAATTCGGGTCGAATTTTCTTAAGGGGGAGTGAATGTCACGACCCGAAATATAGGCTCTATTTTATTAGTAATTAAATGATTATTATTTAATTATTTGCTTATTTATTTATTTAAATTATTATTTATTTAAATAATTATGTGTGCATTTTATGTGTTATAATAATTATGCCTAGCATTTTATTTGGGTCATTTGTGCTAGTGTAGTATTTGTGTGTAGTGTGAGAGAGGGGGCCTAAGTGTAAATGTTTGAATTATTTCCCCCTACTCCCCTCACCTCCCTCACCTCCTCCTCACTCATTCTTCTCCTTCCCAGCATTCCTCTCTCTCTCTCCAAAAGAAAAGGTAAACATTTCTTTCTCTCCTTCTCTCTTCCTTTTCTTCATCTTCCTCTTGTAATCTCTCATTTCTTAAAACGTGAACCTTGTTTAGATCGTCGATAGGATCGCGTAGAGTCAAAAATATTTGAAATCCATCAACTTTGAGATTTATCAAGTAAGTTACTTTTCCCCCATTTTGATGCTAAAATGTTCATATCATGTTTCTATAATGCTTGATGTGTTATATTTGAAGTTTGGTTGAGTATAGAATTTATTTGAATTTATTTGAGTTTTGGGTAAAAATGGTGAAATCTTGAATGTTGGTTTTGATTCTTGAATTTGGTTGATAAAGGGTGTTGTTAGGATCCCCTTTTGGTTAAATGTTGTTTGGGTACCTTAGTAAGCTTGATGGAAGTCTTGATCCTAGTTGATTTTTAGTATGGTAATAAGTTTGGGTGTTTTGGGTTTGAAAATGGAGAACCCAGCTGGGAATTTCTCCCAGCCCGTAGACCAGGCGCCCGCCTGTGGTAGACCAGGCGCCCGCCTACATCCCCTTTTCTAATGGCCAGACCTTCTGGTCATTCAGGTGCCCGCCTGCCCCCTTTCCAGGCGCCCGCCCGCCCCCTGTTCCAGGAATTTGACCTTTTTGCTTGGTTTAAGACTTAAGGCTTAACTAGTTTAGGTTTATTGCTTCTAATTAACCTAAGATAACACCGTGGAACACTTATTTGATTGGATTTGATTCTTTGTGAATATATATGATATGGAATTTATTTAAGTACCGTTTTGGGAATGTTGGTTCATCCTTGATGTGTTGTTTGTATTGGTTTACCTTCGTGGTGATTTATTTGGATTGGTTCCCTACTTTGGAACCTTAAGTTGTTCATTCATGCTAAATTATTATTACTTAGCATTTAATTAGAAGCCCAGCTGGCATATTTGTTGCATCGGGCGATGGGAAAGATTATAATGGCAAAGCCAAGTCCATTATAATGTTGACCATTGTTTTGCCCCCTTCTTTACCCCCTCTTCCAGATTGGCCTTGGAAAAGTCAAGTTAGCGTTCCTCTGTGAATGTATCTAGCTACCGGGCATGACTTTGTGTCATGGTCCTTGTCCTTTGTGACACTGTTATGGTTATTGGTTCCGGTACCGGGGTTTTCTCTTCGGCTTTCATGCTACTATGAAGATGATGATTTGTTGATTATTGAAGCTGCGCAGCGATCCTTTATTTGGATGTTCCGGTTTGGAAAACCTTGGCTATATCCTTTGTTATGTGTTTATTTCCGCTGCTATCTGTTATGTGATAAATGCTATGTGCTATGTGATATTTATTATTGCTTATTGCTTCTTGCATCATAGCCTGTCATGTAGTTGCATTAGTAACTTATTGAGATTTATCTCACCCCCTTTTCTTTTATCTTTGTTTTTCCATAACCCCCCCCCCCCCCAGGTGCTAAGGATTAGTCTCGCTGATCACGAGAAAGAGGACGTCGAGGGTGGATCCATTCTTTTGGGGAAGGTTGATATAGGTTGGTTTACATTATGTAAATGTGTAACCATTTTGGGATATTTGTACCAAACATTGACGTCATTAGGATTTGTGTATTTTGCAACTTTGGTGTATAAACTTATGGAGTTTATACTAGTTTCACCTTGTTGTTAAAATGATTTGTAAAACCTTGTGTTATCACCTTTTGGTATCAAATTGAATTTTTAACTTCAGTATTTCTCAGTTTTGGTTTTAGAGTCGACGTCCAGCTCGCGGTCTCGGGCCCGCGGGGTCCGGGGTCGCGACAGTTGGTATCAGAGCTATGGCTTTAGCTCTAAGTATAAGTCTAGGTGGATTAGCATGACCTAGGTGGGTAGTAGTGTGCGGAGTGATTAACGGTTGATGTCTTATGCAGGTAATTACTCGCAATGTCTGGAAGAAGAAACAGAGGATGTACTAGTGGGGCACAGAATCAGAATGATACAAGGGAAGAAGCACGTGCCATGTTTCAAGGCATGTTCGAGGCGGCCATGAAGGCCATACATGATCAAGGTCCGAGGGTAGAACAAGCTCCACCCCGTTATGGTTTGGAGCAATTCTTGAAGCTGAAACTGGTTGAATTCAATGGGGAGCCCGATGTTCGGAAAGCTGAATTGTGGATTGAGTCGATGGAGAAGATTTATGATGTATTTGGGTGTTCGGATGAGGACAAAGTCCGGTTCGCGGCTTACAAGCTTGTGGGAGCCGCCGAGCATTGGTGGAAAGATGTTAAAGCTACTTGGGATGATACTCACACGGTGTATGCGTGGGAGTTGTTCGTGCGCAAATTCAAGGAGCATTTTATTCCGGTTGTTGATCAAACCGAAAGGAGATCGAGCTACTCAACTTGGAGCAAGGATTGTTGTCTATAGCACAATACTCAGCTAAGTTCATAGAATTAGCCCGGTATTGCGACTATTTGGTGAGGACCGAGGAACAAAAGGCTATGAGATTCATTCGGGGATTAAAGACCTCCATCCGTACTCAACTGATTGCTCAACGGATTGTTACATTCCAAGATGCGGTGGACCGAGCCTATTTGATAGAGCAACAACAAGCTACCGATGATCCATCCGTTATTGGAGGTATTGTTTCTGTGTCTAATGTGAGCGCGCGAGCTTTAGTAGATCCAGGATCATCTCATTCATACATTTCTGTGCAATTTGCTTCCATGTTAAATGCTGCATTCGAGTCTTTACCGTACGTGCTAGAGGTGTCGACCCCTATAGGAGAATGCTTGATTTCTGATCGAGTCTTTCGTGCTTGTGATGTGGTTATTTGTGGTCGTGTCCTTTGTGCGGATTTGGTAGTTCTTCCTATCCAAGACTTTGATGTCATTTTGGGTATGGATTGGTTGAGCAAGTTTCATGCGTCCGTTGATTGCCGTAAGAAAACTGTTACTTTTTCTATTCCCGATGTGCCTAAATTTGTGTTTGAGGCTAGTCCTCTGAGTAGAAGGGTTCGCTTAATTTCTTTTATGAAAGCGCGAAAATTATTGCATAGTGGTTGTGAGGGGTATTTGGCTAGTGTTCTTGATACTAGGAAAGAATCCCCTAGTTTTGATAGTGTTCGGGTAGTTCGGGAATTTCCCGATGTTTTCTCTACCGAGTATGATATGCCTCCCGATCGTGAGATTGAGTTTTGTATAGATCTTTTACCGGGTACGGCTCCGATTTCGAAAGCACCTTATAGGTTAGCTCCCGCAGAGTTGAAGGAATTAAAGGTTCAGTTGCAAGAGTTGCTTGATCGAGGGTTTATCCGCCCTAGTGTTTCCCCGTGGGGAGCACCGGTTTTGTTCGTGCGGAAGAAAGATGGTTCGTTGAGATTGTGCATCGATTACCGAAAGTTGAATCAGGTTACGGTGAAGAATAAATACCCTCTACCGCACATTGATGATTTGTTTGATCAGCTTCAAGGGTCCGTGGTTTTCTCTAAACTTGATTTGAGGAATGGGTACCATCAGTTGAAGGTTCGATCGGAGGATATTCCGAAGACTGCTTTTCGCACTCGGTATGGTCATTATGAGTTCTTGGTTATGCCGTTTGGGTTGACTAACGCGCCTGCAGTGTTTATGGATTTGATGAACCGAGTTTTCCATCCCTATCTTGATTCGTTCGTGGTGGTTTTTATTGATGATATACTCGTCTACTCTAAATCTCAAGAGGAGCACGAGAAGCATTTGAGAACAGTTTTATCCGTTCTTGCGAAGGAGAAATTATTTGCGAAGTTCAGTAAATGCGAATTTTGGATCGAGAAGGTGTCATTTCTGGGTCATGTTATTTCGAAAGATGGGATTTCGGTGGATCCTTCAAAGATAGAGGCTATAGTGGATTGGAAGAAACCCGAATCAGTGACAGAGATTAGAAGCTTTCTGGGTTTAGCCGGTTATTACTGAAGATTTATTGAAGGGTTTTCGAGGATTGCTACTCCGATGACTCAGTTGACCCGGAAGAATGTTCCGTTTGTGTGGACCGAGAAATGTGACAAGAGTTTCGAGGAATTGAAGAAGAGGTTGACTACCGCACCGATCTTGACTTTGCCTAATGGGAGCGATGGCCTAGTGATTTACAGTGATGCTTCGAAAGAGGGTTTGGGTTGTGTGTTGATGCAGAATGGGAAAGTAATTGCTTATGCTTCGAGGAAGTTAACCCCTAGTGAACAGAATTACCCGACTCATGATATGGAGTTAGCGGCTATTGTCTTTGCGTTGCACAAATGGAAGCACTACCTTTATGGAGCGAAGTTTGAGATTTTTACCGATCACAAGAGTTTGAAGTACCTATTCTCTCAGAAGGAATTGAACAACCGACAGCACCGATGGATGGAATTATTGAAGGATTATGATTGTACAATTTCTTATCACCCGGGAAAGGCGAATGTGGTAGCCGATGCGATTAGTAGAAAATCTTATGTGGCTTCGATGATGGTTCGTGAATGGAAAATGCTTGAGGATGTTCGAGATTGGTCTCCCCGTGAATCGAGACATGGGGTTATTGTTGCGAATATTAGAGTGTCTCCGACCCTAATTCAAAGGATAAAGGAAGCTCAGAAAGAAGATCCCGAGTTGGTGAAGATAATGAGTAAATTGAAGGAAAAGAATTTCGAGGATTTTTCTGTTAGCTCGAGTGGAGTGTTGACTTTCCATGGTCGTTTGTGTGTTCCGGATGTTGATGGAATTAAACAGAGAGTTCTTGATGAGGGTCACAAATCGAGGTATACTATTCATCCAGGTAGTACGAAGATGTATCAGGATTTGAAGCAACAATTTTGGTGGATTAATATGAAAAGGGAAATAGCCGAGTATGTTTCGAGGTGTTTAACTTGTCAACAGGTCAAAGCCGAGCATCAGAGACCCGCGGGATTACTTCAGCCGTTAGAGATTCCCGAGTGGAAATGGGAGCATGTGACTATGGATTTCGTTACGGGACTACCTCGTACCCGTATGAAGTATGACAGTGTTTGGGTAATAGTGGATAGATTGACCAAGAGTGCCCATTTCTTGCCTAGTGATATCAGATATTCGATGGAGAAGCTTGCAACCCTTTATATTGATGAGATTGTTAGATTGCATGGGGTTCCGGTTAGCATTGTGTCAGATCGAGACCCGAGGTTTACTTCTAGATTCTGGAAGGCGTTTCAGGAAGCTTTGGGTACAGATTTGCGATTCAATACAGCTTTTCATCCTCAGACCGACGGTCAATCTGAGAGGACTATTCAGATTCTTGAGGATATGTTGCGAGCTTGTTCGATAGACTTTTCTGATTCTTGGGATTCGCACCTACCGTTAGTGGAGTTCTCTTACAACAACAGTTATCAGGCTAGTATCGAGATGGCACCGTTTGAGGCCTTGTATGGGAGAAAGTGTAGATCGCCTATTTGTTGGGATGAGGTTGGTAAAGCGAAAGTTTTGGGTATTGATTTGCTTCGGGATTCGGTTGAGAAAGTCAAAGTTATCCGGGATAGATTGAAGACATCTCAGTGTCGACATAAGAGCTATGCGGACGACCGAAGGCGAGATCTTAGTTTTCAGATTGGTGATTTGGTATTCTTGAAAGTATCTCCGAAAGTGGGTATTCGTAGGTTCGGGAAGAAAGGCAAATTGGCTCCGAGGTTTATTGGCCCGTTTGAGGTTTTGGGAAAGGTTGGACTTCTAGCATATCGTCTTGCGTTACCGTCATCCTTAGACCGGTTGCACAACGTTTTCCACGTTTCTATGCTTCGGAAGTATGTGCATGATCCGTCTCACGTGTTACCGAGGATACCGGAGGATATTGAGCCCGATATGACTTATGAGGAACGACCGGTTCGGATCCTAGATTCTAAAGTCCAAAAGTTGAGGAGCAAGAGCATCGCGTTGGTTCGAGTTCTTTGGAGAAATCATAACATCGAGGAGTCGACGTGGGAGCTTCGTGATGAGATCGAGAGGAAATTTCCGTGGCTTTTTGTTTAAGGTGAGTCTCGTTAAAATTCGGGTCGAATTTTCTTTAAGGGGGAGTGAATGTCACGACCCGAAATATAGGCTCTATTTTATTAGTAATTAAATGATTATTATTTAATTATTTGCTTATTTATTTATTTAAATTATTATTTATTTAAATAATTATGTGTGCATTTTATGTGTTATAATAATTATGCCTAGCATTTTATTTGGGTCATTTGTGCTAGTGTAGTATTTGTGTGTAGTGTGAGAGAGGGGGCCTAAGTGTAAATGTTTGAATTATTTCCCCCTACTCCCCTCACCTCCCTCACCTCCTCCCTCACTCATTCTTCTCCTTCCCAGCATTCCTCTCTCTCTCTCCAAAAGAAAAGGTAAACATTTCTTTCTCTCCTTCTCTCTTCCTTTTCTTCATCTTCCTCTTGTAATCTCTCATTTCTTAAAACGTGAACCTTGTTTAGATCGTCGATAGGATCGCGTAGAGTCAAAAATATTTGAAATCCATCAACTTTGAGATTTATCAAGTAAGTTACTTTTCCCCCATTTTGATGCTAAAATGTTCATATCATGTTTCTATAATGCTTGATGTGTTATATTTGAAGTTTGGTTGAGTATAGAATTTATTTTGAATTTATTTGAGTTTTGGGTAAAAATGGTGAAATCTTGAATGTTGGTTTTGATTCTTGAATTTGGTTGATAAAGGGTGTTGTTAGGATCCCCTTTTTGGTTAAATGTTGTTTGGGTACCTTAGTAAGCTTGATGGAAGTCTTGATCCTAGTTGATTTTTAGTATGGTAATAAGTTTGGGTGTTTTGGGTTTGAAAATGGAGAACCCAGCTGGGAATTTCTCCCAGCCCGTAGACCAGGCGCCCGCCTGTGGTAGACCAGGCGCCCGCCTACATCCCCTTTTCTAATGGCCAGACCTTCTGGTCATTCAGGTGCCCGCCTGCCCCCTTTCCAGGCGCCCGCCCGCCCCCTGTTCCAGGAATTTGACCTTTTTGCTTGGTTTAAGACTTAAGGCTTAACTAGTTTAGGTTTATTGCTTCTAATTAACCTAAGATAACACCGTGGAACACTTATTTGATTGGATTTGATTCTTTTGTGAATATATATGATATGGAATTTATTTAAGTACCGTTTTGGGAATGTTGGTTCATCCTTGATGTGTTGTTTGTATTGGTTTACCTTCGTGGTGATTTATTTGGATTGGTTCCCTACTTTGGAACCTTAAGTTGTTCATTCATGCTAAATTATTATTACTTAGCATTTAATTAGAAGCCCAGCTGGCATATTTGTTGCATCGGGCGATGGGAAAGATTATAATGGCAAAGCCAAGTCCATTATAATGTTGACCATTGTTTTGCCCCCTTCTTTACCCCCTCTTCCAGATTGGCCTTGGAAAAGTCAAGTTAGCGTTCCTCTGTGAATGTATCTAGCTACCGGGCATGACTTTGTGTCATGGTCCTTGTCCTTTGTGACACTGTTATGGTTATTGGTTCCGGTACCGGGGTTTTCTCTTCGGCTTTCATGCTACTATGAAGATGATGATTTGTTGATTATTGAAGCTGCGCAGCGATCCTTTATTTGGATGTTCCGGTTTGGAAAACCTTGGCTATATCCTTTGTTATGTGTTTATTTCCGCTGCTATCTGTTATGTGATAAATGCTATGTGCTATGTGATATTTATTATTGCTTATTGCTTCTTGCATCATAGCCTGTCATGTAGTTGCATTAGTAACTTATTGAGATTTATCTCACCCCCTTTTCTTTTATCTTTGTTTTTCCTTAACCCCCCCCCCCAGGTGCTAAGGATTAGTCTCGCTGATCACGAGAAAGAGGACGTCGAGGGTGGATCCATTCTTTTGGGGAAGGTTGATATAGGTTGGTTTACATTATGTAAATGTGTAACCATTTTGGGGTATTTGTACCAAACATTGATGTCATTAGGATTTGTGTATTTTGCAACTTTGGTGTATAAACTTATAGAGTTTATACTAGTTTCACCTTGTTGTTAAAATGATTAATAAAACCTTGTGTTATCACCTTTTGGTATCAAATGGAATTTTTAACTTCGGTATTTCTCAGTTTTGGTTTTAGAGTCGACGTCCAGCTCGCGGTCTCGGGCCCGCGGGGTCCGGGGTCGCGACAATTCCAATTGGATATGTAGGTAGGCCGACAAAGGTTCAGCCACTCGACCAACCTGGTCACCTTCTCTCTAACTCCTCTCTCGATTTGGAACTCATGTTTCAGATCGGTTCCTTTCTTAATCGACGACCCTCCATTGCCTTGCAAGAAACATCGCCGAGGGGCTACTGTTAGTACCCAACCTGAAAATGAGTTATTAGGCATTTTAGAACTCACAGGGACCTCCCAGGTATTTACGAGCTGCGCAGGATTTATCCATGATTTCCCGAAAAGCCCAGATAAGAAGATATCAATGACTGATCGGATGAGGGATCGAAGATAGACTTATCTGATCATCCTCTAGAGTCCAGATAGGCATACCTCTAAATCGTGCCAATCCATTGGACCGGCCGGGCGGCCACTTTCCCGGTCGGGTGGCCACTCCTCCCGGGTCAGATTTTCTTATAAATAGCTGACCTCAGTTCATTATTTCGACATAATTCTCTCCCCCAAGTTCCACAAGCCAAACTTATGGCAGAACTCTCTCTTCAAGCCTTTCTAGCAATCCCGAAGGTCCGGCGAATCCACGCTAGAGATTCGACTTCGTTATTGTCAAGATTGGTAAGAATTTGTCATATTTTCTTAGTTTAGATCTGATTTATGCTAGTTTCATCATGTTTATTCATCGATATTCATATGATTCATAACTTGTTCTTCATGTTCTTGCTAGAATTCATAATATGCTCTATAACTAGGGTAGAGATCCTCATGTTTATGTGTTCATTAATACATGTTCATGATGTTTCTTATTATTATGCTAGATCTACGGCTTATCCTATGCATAACATGCTAGATCTAATGTTTTAATCCCTGTTTATATTGTATAGCCGATGATGATCTCCAAGATCTAGGAACTACTTCTAAACCCTAAACTTTAGGTAAATATTCCCATGATCAATAACTCTCCAAGGATGAATATGAGGACTACACATTGATCTTATCAATGGTATAATCATTATTCTAGGATGTGATCATCTCGCATGATTCTTTCTCCTCCCCCTTCATTATGCATGATCCCGCTTCTTTCTCCCTATTTTGATTAAGTGCGAACTACGCTGACCTGAGCTTCTCATCACGAGAGGAACGTAGGCAATCTTCGGATCCGGTCTCAATCACTAACACACTACTAACACATTCATCATGATAGAAAGTCCGATCTATCGGGCGATAGGAGTGATAACGTAATATTCTTCTCTTGTCGTAAATTGACCCCCAAACCCTCTTTGTCAGCTGTTTCTCAATGTTTTAGCACAATAAAAACAACGTGGCGACTCTTAATAGGTTAAATGCCAACTTGAATATCCTAATCCCATAGAAAAGATAAATAAAGATAAATAAAAGAAAGACTTCCCGTGCGTCGCCCGCATCGTCGGAAAGGGGTATTCACAGCGTCTGACCTATAGAGGCGGAGGCGCGCGACTTTGAAATGGCTTTTTTGACAGAATGGACTAGAAAGTCAGCACTGTTAATCAGTTTAGTCCCTGGACTTAACAGAGTCAGTCAGGAACTTAACTAAAGTAACAGAAACTAACGAGAAGCACTTAAAATAGGAAGAAACACAAAATCAAATGTGCAATCGGGATGAGCGGTCCAAGGCGGGGTGTCTACACTATCAAGATGCAATGTCCGCTCCGAATTTAGATCAATCACTTGGAGTCATAAAATCTAAAAGATCAATCCATGTATCATAATCAATTTTTGAACTTGATTGTTCTACCTGTTAGTACCCAACCTGAAAATGAGTTATTAGGCATTCTAGAACTCACAGGGACCTCCCAAGTATTTACAAGATGCGCGGGACTTATCCAGGATTTCCCAAAAAGACCAGATAAGGAGATATTGACGACCTGATCGGATGAAACTGCAAAGATAGACGTTATCTAATCATCCTCCAGAGTCCAAGCTGATCAGACCATTGGGAACCGAGCCAAACACTTGGTTTGGCTGGGCGGCCAGTCTTGGTGGGGCCGGGCAGCCAGTCCTTCCTAGTCAGAAACCCTATATATAGGTGACCTCAGTTCATAATTTCTACACACAATTCTCTTCCCCGAGTTCTACAGTCTAAACTGCAGACAGAACTCTTTCTCTCAGCCTTTCTAGCAATCCCGAAGGTCCAGCGAATCCGCGCAAGAGATTCGACTTCGTTCTTGTCAAGATTGGTGAGAATTCTACATGTATTCTTAGTTTAGATCTGATTTATGCTAGTTTCATTATATTTATACACCTATATTCATATGATTCATAACGTGTTCTTCATGTTCTTGCTAGAATTCATAAAATGCTCTATGATTAGGGTAGCGATCTTCATGCTTATGTGTTTACTTCATATATGTTCATGATGTTCTTATTATTATGCTAGATCTACAGCTTATCATGCGTAACATGATAGATCTAATGTTTTAATCCCTGTTCATATGCATAGCCGATGATGATCCACGAGATCTAGGAACTACTGCTGAACCCTAAACTTTAGGTAAATATTCCCATGATCAATAACTCTCCTATGATGAGTGTGATGACTACACATTGATCTTATCAATGGTATAATCATTATTCTAGGATGTAATCATCTTGTATGATTCTTTCTCGTCCCCCTTCATTATGCATGATCCCACTTCTTCTCTTTATTCCGATTATGTGCGAACTACGTCGACCTGAGCTTCTCATCACGAGAGGAACGTAGGCAATATTCGGATCCGGTCTCAATCACTAACACACTACTAACACATTCATCATGATAGAAAGTCCGATCTATCGGGCGATAGGAATGATAACTTGATATTCTTCTCTTATCGTAACTTGACCCCCGAACTCTCTCTGTTAGCTTTTCTCAATATTTTAGCTCGATAAAAATAACGTGGCGACTCTTAATAAAGTTAAATGCCAACTTGAATATCCTAATACCATATCTCTCGGGCTCGGATCGTAACCTACTAGATCTGCGAGTTGCTTGTGTATTTTGAACAGGTTCCACAACTCCTTGTGGTTCTTGTTCTTGTTCCACTATTGGTTCAATGTTATTTTCTGGGTCTCGAATTTCTTCAAGATTTAATTTACTCCCACTGATTTCTTTGGAGAGAAACTCTTTCTCTAGAAAGACACCAGTTCGGGCAACAAACACTTTGTTGTCCTTACGGTTGTAAAAGTAATATCCTCTAGTTTCCTTAGGATATCCCACGAAATTACATTTATCAGATTTGTGTGCAAGTTTGTCTGAGACAAGTCTTTTGACAAAAGCTTCGCAACCCCAAATCTTCATGAAAGACAGACAAGGCTTCTTTCCGCTCCACATCTCATATGGAGTCTTTTGAACCGATTTAGTTGGAACACGATTTAGTGTGAAAGCAGCGGTTTCTAGAGCGTAACCCCAAAAGGATATTGGAAGATCAACTTGACTCATCATTGATCGAACCATGTCTAACAAAGTCCGATTTCTCCTCTCGGACACACCATTCCATTGTGGCGTTCCGGGTGGAGTCAATTGTGAAACTATTCCACAATTCTTTAGACGATCATCAAATTCTTGACTCAAGTATTCTCCACCTCGATCTGATCGAAGTGCCTTAATACTTTTGCCAAGTTGTTTTTCTACTTCATTTTGAAATATTCTAAATATCTCAAATGCTTCACTCTTATGTTTCATTAGGTAAACATACCCAAATCTACTATAATCATCAGTGAAGGTTATGAAGTATTGAAATCCTCCCCTAGCATTGCTACTTAATGGTCCGTATACATCGGAATGTATCAACCCCAATAAGCCACTTGCCCTTTCACCCAACTTGGTAAAAGGTGTCTTAGTCATTTTTCCAAGAAGACACGACTCACAAGTGTCATATGACTCGAGGTCACATGAACCTAAAAGTCCGTCCCCATGGAGTTTCGAGATACGCTTCTCATTAATATGACCAAGACGGCAATGCCATAAATAGGTATGATTTACATCATTAGGTTTAGATTTCTTATTTACCTGATAGACATTGTCATTATTTTCATTCTTGACATCCAAGATATAAAGGCCATTAAATGAATTAGCAATACCATAAAGCACATCATTTAAATAAATAGAAAATTTCTTATTCTCAATAAGAAACTTAAAACCTTCATTATCCAAACAAGAAATTGAAATAATATTTCTGCTTAAATCCGGAACATAATAACAATTGTTCAAAACAAGAATTAATCCGGAAGGTAAAGTGACTTCATAAGTCTCTACGGCTAATGCAGCAACTCTTGCTCCATTCCCCACGCGTAGATCTACTTCACCTTCTTTAAGCAGTCTCCTATTCTTTAGTCCCTGCATATTTAGACAAATGTGAGAACCACATCCGGTATCCAATACCCAAGAATCAGTGGTAGAAAGGAGAATATCTATCATATAGATACCTGAAGTCGACGCAGCCTTGCTGCCCTTCTTCTTCTTTTGCTCTTCTAAGAAAGCCTTGCAATTACGTTTCCAATGACCAATTTCTTGACAATGGAAATAGATTGCATCCTTTTGTGAATCGGGTTTTGCCTCAGAAGCCTTGGCAACCTTTGCCTTGCTTATTTTGGGTTTGACAACTTTCTTACCCTTTCCTTTGGCACTAGCCTTCTTCCCATCATGAACCAAGAGCACGGGAGAACCTTTCTCCACAATTTTCATCTCCGCAGTTTTGAGCATCCCATGCAACTCAGAGAGATTCTTATCCATTCCATGCATTTTATAATTCATCACAAACTGATTATAACTTTTAGGCAATGAATTAAGAATGAGATCCGTGGCTAGCTCCAATGGGATTGGATAGCCAAGTTTCTCAAGGTGCTCTACATAACCTTTCATTTTAAGAAAGAAATGACTCACTTGTTGCCCTTCATTCATTTTACTAGTAGTGAATGCAACAATGGTCTTGTACCTCTCTTGCCTAGCTTGCTCTTGAAACATGGTTCTCAACTCCACGCCTATCTCATAGGCTTCCAAATGTTCCAAACTTTGTTGGAGTTTTGAACACATAGCAGCAAGCATGAGACAACTTACATCTCTAGAGTCATTACGATGTTTCTTGTAATTGTCTCTTTCTACCCTAGGGGCAGTAGGCGGTGGTTCAGCAGGGAGAGGCCCATCGAGAATGTACAACTTATCTTCTTGCCTAAGAACGATTCTTATGCTACGGATCCAATCCATAAAGTTAGTACCATTCTCTTCGAGCTTATCCTTCTCAAGGATCGATCGCAACGACATTGATTGAGTGTTATTAGTCATTATCTACAAATATGCAAAATTTCCAAAATTTAATAAGTACCGATTTTTCATTAAAGAAATAATTAATGTATTTTTCAAACAAAATACTCCCACTAAATTATATAACCTTCATATACATCCAATGTATAATATAATTTAATTGGGCTAAGACTTCAGTCTCTGCATCAACGATGTCTCCATCATCAGAGCCTAGTACTCCTAATGTCTCTACTCCGCCAGTCTCCGCTTCTGCCGATCCAAAAATTGCCTCTAGTATCAAGCCCTCGGACATTCCGCCACCTCTCCATGCTTTCTTCACCAACCTCATGCTACAGATCTCTAAGCTTGAGGATCAAAGCAAGTCTCTAGAAAGGGTCAACCAAGAGCTCAAAGATCATCTTCATACTGAGATGAAGAAGAAACGTGTGGAAACTAGATTCCACAATAAAGAAGTTATCTTCGTCCAAGATGAAGAAGAGCCTGTCACCTACCCTTCCAACGAGGGTGCTATCCCTCTCAAGGTGCCCAACTACCAAAGGGTCCCTCCTCCTGATTTCGGTACTAAAGCAACCTCCAGCAAGGGTCCAAATGAGCCGTCACCAGAATTGATGGGTAGTTACTTATCCTCTACCAAGTTGCCACCGCCTTCACTACCGTTGAGCATCGGTGCTGCCGTACCTACAGTCTCCACTACTTCTCCCGCTGCTCAACCCTATGGCAGACAGATTTCTCCAATCACCCTCTAGTGGTTGCCATGCAAGAACAGATCCGCAAGCTATCCGACACGGTCTCTAAGCAATCCACTCCGAGAGTTAAGACCATTGACCCAAGCAATGTGGGTGCTCTACCCAGAGACTTCAAGATGCCGAAGGTCTCTACATTCCATGTTATTACATGTCTCAAGACTCATCTCGACAGTTATATGCTAGCCATGAGAGCCCGTGACAGCACCAACGAGCAAATGGCCCGAGTCTTCCACACCACTTTAGACGGAATCGCTCTCCATTGGTTCTTAAGTTTGGATCCCTCCGAACGAGAGATATGGGAACAAATCACCACTACTTTCTGCGAGAAGTATCAGTCGAATCTAGATTGGCACGTCAACCGTACTGATTTAGAGAACACTATGCAGAGGCCCAGCGAGCCTATCTATGAATTCTACAAGTGAGCATGGTCCAAGACAACTCCGCCTTTGATGTCCAGGCAGTTATAAGCGGCTTTCCGTAAAAAGAAGATCATTACGACGACTTTGGCATGCCTACTAGCCGAGTATTCGAGGTTTTGATGAAGAAGGGTCTAATCAAGCCGCTTGAGAATTACAAACCGGTGAACAAAAAGGTTAATATGGATGCGAACAAGTTTTGCAAGTACCACAAGTACATTGTCCACATGACCGACGACTGCATTCAACTCAAATGGGTCATCCAAAAGCTCATAGCCGACGGGAAAATTGAGAAGCCTAAAGGTCCGAACACCATAGCAAACCTACTCCCTAACAATGGCGGCATCAACATGGTCGAGATCATCGGAGGTGACATCGGTATTCTCGAGATAGTAGATGCCTTTGCGGAACTAGGGTTAGACATGAATGCTCTATTCGGAGGCTTAGTCAAGATTTGGGTGATAACTCCCTTGGAACGCGGATTCAAATGGCCCAAGCATGGATGCGACATGTCCAAGTTTTGCTATTACCATAAAGTGTCTGGACACACCAACAACGAGTGCTTCACCATCAAGCGGATCGTACAAAAGCTTATCAAGGATAGTGGAAGATCATCGCCATGGATTTCAATATGGTGGAGATATTCGGAGACAATACCAGCATCTTAGAAATGGTCGAAGCCTTCAAGCAACTTCAGTTAGATATGAACTCCTTGTTCCGTGGTTTATCAAGAATGGGGCTGCTCAAACCATTAAAAGGGCTACGAATCTCATCCGAACAGTGATCCGACGAAGTTTTGCAACTTCCACAACATCACCAGGCATACCACCAATGAATGCTCACAGTTAAAGCGTGCAATACAAGGGTTGATTATTGACCAAGTGATAACTGACCCAAGGCAAGTTGTGGCTCAGAAGTCCGAGGAGAGTCTGAATGATGTCTCGGAGATGACCGACGCCTTCAAAAGGCTAGGGATTACTATGACCAACATGCTCGAGGCACTAATATCAAAATAACTACTCAAAAGGCCGGAAACCTACTGCATACCGTTCTTCGAGAACAACCCCGAAAGGTACTGCGACTATCATAAGATCACCGGTCATACTACCGAGGAATGCACTGCTTTGAAGAGGTCAATTCAGAGGTTGATCCATAATGGCTCCATCGAGAACTGTTGGGTTTCGATCAAACATGCGCAACGGAATTTAGCATTTAAAATTAGAAACCCAGAGCCCATAGATCCGTTCATATGATTAAATCAAATACAACAACATGAATATAGGATAAAACTAACCCTTGATGGCTATCAAATTTTCTCTTGGTCTTTGGTGGAGATTTGAAGACTTGATCACGATCACAAAGCTTGAACACGAACTTTGAAGATGATGATTTTCACCCTCTAGCGGTATCCACACTTCGAACGAATATCAAAGGAGCTTCTTCGATCTTGGTTGCTAGACCAAATTGTGAAACACGTTTTCACAATGAATTTGAACTATATGGAATTTTTCTTTTGTGTATTATTTTGTTCTTCGACCAACGATGTCTTAGAACAAAGTAAAACCTCTCTCAAACTCTTTGGAGACTCACAAAAGGCTATGTCTGAAGTTCTGGCCGAAATCATCCTTTTATACACAAGCAAGACCTATTCCAAATAGGAACCTTGTGTCAAAAGACATTCCAAATCGAATTAGGAAAGTGCCAGCCGACAGTACTGTGCGGCCGCCCAGAATACACTGTGCGGTCGCACATCTATCTGAATCAAACTGGTACAAAACTGAGCTAAGTGTGTGGCCGCCCAGTCCATACTGTGCGGTCGCCCACTTCCCCAGAATGTCCAGAATTTCCAAAATTCCAATTTAGTCCTTTTAAAGATTCATTCTATTGTGTGTGACCCTCTAGGATTATACTAAGTTGGCAATGGGTTCAAGCATGAAACCATAAGATATGATTAGGTTCTAGCAAACCGTCATACCTACCCAAATAGTATAACTAGATACAAGTTCGCATTCCTTTAGAATATGTCATAATCCCTTTGTCCACGATGTCATTGAACACAAGTCATGGTCAAACAGTCAACTTGTTTTGTTCAATACTTTCTCGATTCCGAATATGTTGATAATTCAAATGCTATTAATCCAATCAATCCATTTGAGTCCGGCCGAACATTTCATCAACATCATTCCTTCGAGGGGCCCAAGCTTGACATCTCTCCGTGGAGGGACAAATCCATTTAGCTTATTATTCTTCCCTACGTGAATCCGATTATGCCAATCATACCCTTTATAACCACCCGGTTAAAGGTAGCGTTTGAATATGTCAAACATAATGTTCATCAAGTGAAATACTATAATAACTTCATGTCTAAGGATTCAAATGACATAACTAATATGAGATATACGTACGACATAGACCATGACATAAATCTCATAGAGCGGGTCATGTCCAGTACCTTGTTCCAAACAAGTACCCATAAATCTAACATAATCATCCCATGATCATTTAACCTTTATACTAGTGCTTAACAAGTACTAGGGACGGAGATTATTATAAGTAAACATGAACAACAATAATAATCAAAACATCTCTTTATTAATATGAAATAAATGATAACAATTACAACGTTTATTAAACGTGCCTAGGGCACCACTACCAACAATCTCCCACTTGCCCTAGGCCCAATATCCCATGTATCTAATACCCATGGACCTAACATGACGATCATGTTTAGCTTGTGGAAGTCCCTTTGTTAGCGGGTCCGCAACATTGTCATCAGTAGGTACTCTGGATATATTTACGTCTCCCCTATCAACGATCTCTCGAATGATATGAAAACGCCTAAGTATGTGTTTGGATTTCTGATGTGCTCTTGGTTCCTTTGCTTGAGCAATAGCACCATTATTGTCGCAATAAAGGTCTATTGGATTAGCAATACTAGGAACCACTTCAAGTTCAGTGATGAACTTCTTAATCCAAACAGCTTCCTTTGCAGCATCCGATGCAGTAATATACTCAGCTTCTGTTGTAGAATCAGCGGTTGTACTTTGCTTGGAACTCTTCCAGCTTACAGCTCCACCATTTAACATAAACACAAAACCCGATTGCGATCGGCTATCATCTTTGTAGGTTTGGAAGCTTCCATCCGTGTAAGCATTTACAACGAGATCATCTTCTATTCCTCCATAGACCAAAAACGAGTCTTTAGTTCTTCTCAAGTACTTAAGAATCGCTTTTACAGCTACCCAGTGATTTTCGCCAGGGTTGGATTGGTATCTACTTGTCATGCTCAAAGCATAAGATACATCCGGTCTAGTACAAATCATGGCATACATGATGGACCCAATTGCCGAAGCATATGTAACATCATTCATTTTCTCACGCTCATCGTTTGTCTTAGGACATTGAGTTTTACTTAGAGAAACTCCATGTAACACGGGCAAGGTGCCTCTCTTAGAATTTTCCATACAGAATCTTCTAATGACCTTGCCAATGTATGTACTTTGGCTTAAACCAAGTAGCCTCCTTGATCTATCTCTATAGATCTTAATGCCAAGAATATATGCGGCTTCACCCATATCTTTCATTGCAAAACACTTTCCTAACCAAGTCTTCACAGACTGAAGTGTTGGAATGTCGTTTCCAATGAGCAATATGTCATCCACGTATAAAATAAGGAATAGCACTATGCTCCCACTAATCTTCTTGTATACACAAGGCTCATCTTCGTTCTTGATGAAACCAAACTCTTTGACTGATTCATCAAAACGGAGATTCCAACTCCTAGAAGCTTGCTTCAATCCATAGATGGATCTCTGCAACTTGCATACCTTAGAATCTTGTTCAAAACCTTCTGGTTGTGTCATATACACATCCTCTTGGAGTATTCCATTCAGGAAAGCGGTTTTGACGTCCATCTGCCATATTTCATAGTCATGATATGCGGCAATGGCAAGGAAAATTCTTATAGACTTGATCATTGCTACGGGTGAAAAGGTCTCATCATAGTCAATACCATGAACTTTCCTATAACCTTTCGCTACAAGTCTAGCTTTGTAAGTATGCACCTTCCCATCCATGTCAGTCTTCTTATTGAAGACCCATTTGCATCCTATGGTTTTTTACACCTTCGGGTGCATCAATCAAATTCCAAACTTGATTGTCTTGCATGGATTGTAATTTGGATTCCATGGCTCCAAGCCACTTGTCCGAATCAGGAGAATACATCGCCTCTTGGTAGGTTGAAGGTTCATCACTCAATGATTTCCACGTCATTACTATCCGTTACGAGAAATCCATATCTCTCGGGCTCGGATCGTAACCTACTAGATCTGCGAGTTACTTATATATTTTGAACAGGTTCCACAACTCCTTGCGGTTCTTGTTCTTGTTCCACTATTGGTTCAATGTTATTTTCTGAGTCTTGAATTTCTTCAAGATTTATTTTACTCCCACTGATTTCTTTGTAGAGAAACTCTTTCTCTAGAAAGACACCAGTTCGGGCAACAAACACTTTGTTGTCCTCTCGGTTGTAAAAGTAATATCCTTTAGTTTCCTTAGGATATCCCACGAAAATACATTTATCAGATTTGTGTGCTAGTTTGTCATAGATAAGTCTCTTGACATAAACTTCGCAGCCCCAAATCCTCATGAAAGACAAACTAGGTTTCTTTCCACTCCACATCTCATATGGAGTCTTTGGAACCGATTTAGTTGGAACTTGATTTAGTGTGAAAGCAGCGGTTTCTAAGGCGTAACCCCAAAAGGATATTGGAATATCAACTTGACTCATCATTGATCGAACCATGTCTAACAAGGTCCGATTTCTCCTCTCGGACACACCATTCCATTGTGGTGTTCCGGGTGGAGTCAATTGTGAAACTATTCCACAATTCTTTAGATGATCATCAAATTCTTGACTCAAGTATTCTCCACCACGATCTGATCGAAGTGCCTTGATACTTTTTCCAAGTTGTTTTTCTACTTCATTTTGAAATATTCTAAATATCTCAAATGCTTCACTTTTATGTTTCATTAGGTAAACATACCCAAATCTACTATAATCATCAGTGAAGGTTATGAAGTATTGAAATCCTCCCCTAGCATTGCTACTTAATGGTCCGCATACATCGGAATGTATCAACCCCAATAAGTCGCTTGCCCTTTCACCCAACTTAGTAAAAGGTGTCTTAGTCATTTTTCCAAGAAGACACGACTCACAAGTATCATATGACTCTAAGTCACATGAACCCAAAAGTCCGTCCCCATGGAGTTTTGAGATACGCTTCTCATTAATATGACCGAGACGGCAATGCCACAAATAAGTATGATTTACATCATTAGGTTTAGATTTCTTATTTACATGATAGACATTGTCATTATTTTCATTCTTGACTTCCAAGATATAAAGGCCATTAAGTGAATTAGCAATACCATAAAGCACATCATTTAAATAAATAGAAAATTTCTTATTCTCAATAAGAAACTTAAAACCTTCATTATCCAAACAAGAAATTGAAATAATATTTCTGCTTAAATCCGGAACATAATAACAATTGTTCGAAACAAGAATTAATCCGGAAGGTAAAGTGACTTCATAAGTCCCTACGGCTAATGCAGCAACTCTTGCTCCATTCCCCACGCGTAGATCTACTTCACCTTCTTTAAGCAGTCTCCTATTCTTTAGTCCCTGCACATTTAGACAAATGTGAGAACCACATCCGGTATCCAATACCCAAGAATCAGTGGTAGAAAGGAGAATATCTATCATATAGATACCTGAAGTCGACGCAGCCTTGCTGCTCTTCTTCTTCTTTTGCTCTTCCAAGAAAGCCTTGCAATTACGTTTCCAATGACCAATTTCTTGACAATGGAAACAGATTGCATCCTTTTGTGAATCGGGTTTTGCCTCAGAAGCCTTGGCAACCTTTGCTTATTTTGGGTTTGACAACTTTCTTACCCTTTCCGTTGGCACTAGCCTTCTTCCCATCATGAACCAAGAGCACGGGAGAACCTTTCTCCACAATTTTCATCTCTGCAGTTTTGAGCATCCCATGCAACTCAGAGAGATTCTTATCTATTCCATGCATGTTATAATTCATCACAAACTGATTATAACTTTTAGGCAATGAATTAAGAATGATATCCGTGGCTAGCTCCAATGGGATTGGATAGCCAAGTTTCTCAAGGTGCTCTACATAACCTTTCATTTTAAGAAAGTGAGGACTCACTTGTTGCCCTTCATTCATTTTACAAGTAGTGAATGCAACAATGGTCTTGTACCTCTCTTGCCTAGCTTGCTCTTGAAACATAGTTCTCAACTCCACACCTATCTCATAGGCTTCCAAATGTTCCAAACTTTGTTGGAGTTTTGAGCACATAGCAGCAAGCATGAGACAACTTACATCTCTAGAATCATTGCGATGTTTCTTGTAATTGTCTCATTCTGCCCTAGGGGCAGTAGGCGGTGGTTCAGCAGGGAGAGGCCCATCGAGAATGTACAACTTATCTTCTTACCTAAGAACGATTCTTATGCTACGGATCCAATCCATAAAGTTAGTACCATTCTCTTCGAGCCTATCCTTCTCAAGGATCGATCGCAACGACATTGATTGAGTGTTATTAGTCATTATCTACAAATATGCAAAATTTTCAAAATTTAATAAGTACCAATTTTCATTAAAGAGATAAATAATGTATTTTTCAAACGAAAATACTCCCATTAAATTATATAACCTTCATATACATCCAATGCATAATATAATTTAATTGGGTTAAGATCCAACTTTAATTTAATTTCAAGTCCGCTAAGGCGGATTACACAAAATCAAATTAATTAGGTAGACAACTCTTGTCAATCATATCTCATATGACTCTTAGTTCCTTTTATGAGATTCTTTAAGAAATCAAATTTCAAAAAGCATGTTAAACCTCATCTTTGCCTAGGCCCAAAACTGTTTTGACGCCCAATTAAGTCTAACCATTTTAAACGCACAGTTAATGTGTCCCGCTAGGGCGTGCCCACACTATCTATCTTGCTCATACATAAACAAATTTAATGCACCTCGCTAGGGCGAATCTACATTAAAATCACTCATGTACTAACAAGTGTTTTAAATCATGGCATGGCAATAAAAGACTTAAAACTTTCTTTGAAGGTTCATCACATATAGCATATAACACATTTATGAGCACATAATATAAACATGTTACACATCAAGTTTAGCCACTAAATTAATCTCCATTAATTTAAGCATGATATTTATGTGTCATTAGTTTCTCTATAATTATGAAGATGAGACTATTTCAACTTTGGTTATTATCTCCAAATCAAGACAACAAGAAGTGCGGTCGAACTAAGCCATTAGACAACCACAATCCCGCACTAATTCAAGAAACCAAGAAAGTAGTCCATGTGGCCGAAACTAAGCAATTGATGGTCTCGATGAACGTAGGCCAATTGCATTCACAATTCCACATGGATCTCCAAACTTTGAATCAAGAACTTTGTTTCTCAATTTTAGCAATTATGAACTCTTCATAATTCTAACTTCGTTTTATCTTTGAAACTTTGATTGGGATCAATTTTGGGAAACACAATCTCGATGAACGCAGATTAGCCATCCAAAACTAGAACCAATCTAGGAATCACAAGACTAAAATAGGAAAATCAAACCCCAAAATCCACACACAAACCAACTACCCAAAACCCATTCTAGATCAGCAAGTCTGGATTGGTTCTGTTACTGGTTTTGTTGAATTTTCGAAAAATTCCAGATTCTGTTTTTGACCAAAATCAGACCTTCTGATCCCCTTGTGCGGCCGCCCAAAAAACCTTGTGCGGTCGCCCAAAACCGTGTGGCCGCCCAAGGCATTTTGTGCGGTCGCCCGGTGTCATCAGAATGTGCAGAATTTTCAAAGTTCGAAAATTTTGTTCAAAATCGTTTTTACCCCGATTATTAAAACTTTGATCCAATCAAAATTAATAATCAACAATTCTGAATCCACCATAATTTATTTATTGCGATTGAATCGTGCGATTAAAGTTGTAAAACAATAAACCACATAAAATCTCATAACACATAAACATCATATATTCCAATATTCATATCATGCAAGGCACATAAACAATTTATATACAAATAACATGATCTAGGTATTGAAATAATCAACATGAACGGGGCTCTGATACCACTGTCGGGTTTCGATCAAACATGCGCAACGGAATCTAGCATTTAAAATTAGAAACCCAAAGCCCATAGATCCATTCATATGATTAAATCAAATACAACAACATGAATATAGGATAAAACAAACCCTTGACGGCTATCAAATTTTCTCTTGGTCTTTGGTGGAGATTTGAAGACTTGATCACGATCACAAAGCTTGAACACGAACTTTGAAGATGATGATTTTCACCCTCTAGCGGTATCCACACTTCGAACGAATATCAAATGAGCTTCTTCGATCTTGGTTGCTAGACCAAATTGTGAAACACGTTTTCACAATGAATTTGAACTATATGGAATTTTTCTTTTGTGTATTATTTTGTTCTTCGACCAAGGATGTCTTAGAACAAAGTAAAACCTCTCTCAAACTCTTTGGAGACTCACAAAAGGCTATGTCTGAAGTTCTGGCCGAAATCATCCTTTTATACACAAGCAAGACCTATTCCAAATAGGAACCTTGTGTCAAAAGACATTCCAAATCGAATTAGGAAAGTGCCAGCCGACAGTACTGTGCGGCCGCCCAGAATACACTGTGCGGTCGCACATCTATCTGAATCAAACTGGTACAAAACTGAGCTAAGTGTGCGGCCGCCCAGTCCATACTGTGCGGTCGCCCACTTCCCCAGAATGTCCAGAATTTCCAAAATTCCAATATAGTCCTTTTAAAGATTCGTTCTATTGTGTGTGACCCTCTAGGATTATACTAAGTTAGCAATAGGTTCAAGCATGAAACCATAACATATGATTAGGTTCTAGCAAACCGTCATACCTACCCAAATAGTATAACTAGATACAAGTTCGCATTCCTTTAGAATATGTCATAATCCCTTTGTCCACGATGTCATTGAACACAAGTCATGGTCAAACAGTCAACTTGTTTTGTTCAATACTTTTTCGATTCCGAATATGTTGATAATTCAAATGCTATTGATCCAATCAATCCATTTGAGTCCGGCCGAACATTTCATCAACATCATTCCTTCGAGGGGCCCAAGCTTGACATCTCTCCGTGGAGGGACAAATCCATTTAGCTTATTATTCTTCCCTACGTGAATCCGATTATGCCAATCATACCCTTTATAGCCACCCGGTTAAAGGTAGCGTTTGAATATGTCAAACATAATGTTCATCAAGTGAAAGACTATAATAACTTCATGTCTAAGGATTCAAATGACATAACTAATATGAGATATACGTACGACATAGACCATGACATAAATCTCATAGAGCGGGTCATGTCCAGTACCTTGTTCCAAACAAGTACCCATAAATCTAACATAATCATCCCATGATCATTTAGCCTTTATACTAGTGCTTAACAAGTACTAGGGACGGAGATTATTATATGTAAACATGAACAACAATAATAATCAAAACATCTCTTTATTAATATGAAATAAATGATAACAATTACAACGTTTATTAAACGTGCCTAGGGCACCACTACCAACAGTTAGGAACATTCAGTTTCATCAGCAAGCCGCCACTTATCGGTTTGACACTCATCTCCTCACTATTCAGTCTGATCTTGATGCCATTAAGGGGGAGAGAGTGAATGATATTTTTGAGATCAAAAAGATTCTGAAAGGAGTTTTGGAAAATCAAGCTGTACTTCAAGACATGGTCAAAACCAACCATGAGATCTACTCCCTAAAGCAGCAAGAAGTTGAAACCAAAATGGACTCTATAGAAGGAAAGCTTGACATCCTGGCTCAACATTCTTTTGACAGCACTGAGCACTTAATGCTTAGAACCGGCAGATTAGTCAGACAAACTGCTGCTATTGAAACTAGAATCAACGAACCTACTGTGGTTCGGCTTCGTGCAGCAAATTTGGTTGTTGAAACTGCTCATGCCTCTGGTTCAGGAAATGCTGTTCCAACCGACAATGCCAATGTTGATCAAGCCGCCCCAGATCAAGCTGCTGTTGATAATCAAGCCGCGCAGGAAAATGTTGAAGAAAGTGAAGAAGTGATAGCTCCTGCCGCCGGTGATGAAATAGACTAGATTTCATTTTGTTAGTCTTTTTTTGATTTCCTTATAATTCACTACATTGTAAGTTCAAAACCTTTATGATTGAATTATAATGAGAATGATTGCATAGCATTCTGTTTCAAAAAACTTTGTTTATTCAAACTACTTGTTTGTGAAACAATGCTTGCATTTTCAAAACCTCATGCACTACATTTTATCATGAAAATATTTTTAAGTGCATTTTTGTTTTAAACATTCAGTTTAAACATGCATATCTGATTTTCAAAATCACATCATTTTATATGTATCTGAATGAATTTCTCTTCTATCTATTCCTCTTTTTTATTTATTTTTTGATAGATTAGAAATCTATGATCTAGCATAGTGTGTACATTGACTTGGGACATGCAATTTCATGAAATTTATTTCGGACATGTTTTTACCAAGTACAATGTTTTTTCTATTATCATAGTGTGGTAATGGCATCAATCAAATAGGGGGAGATTGTTAGGATTCATTGTTAGTACACCCACCTTAATTTGATTGATCCATGCCACATGTCTTTTTATGGACTTTAGGACCGCATGTAATGAAGTTTTACTTCAATTTTTAGATAAGTCCATTTCTAGATTTTTGTTTGTCTAGGCTGAGTATAGTTCGGTTTTACCCCTCGCGGTTTAGTGTCTCAAGCTGTCATCTTCGAACCGCCAGCATGGAACCTTAAGTCCTTCATCAAACCGCAGTTTGTTGCTTTGATGAAACCGCACATCAAGTTCATCCTTTAAACCGCTCCTATGCCTGGTGGAACCGCAGTGCAGTTATTGAAGAATTAAAGAAATGTCATTTATTCCTTAGACAAATATTCTCTTTTCAACCGTAAAGGAATATTTTATGTCATGTCAAAATAACTCTAAGTTAAACTTTGAGTTACTGCAAGGAATGTCGGTCTTGTCCAAGCAATTTGAATTGTTTACCGTTAGTCCTTTCTGCAACAAAGGACGGATGTCAGGTAGTGGTGCTACAACTACCTAGGACTACAAGACAAAACAAAGGACGAAAATGACAGCTCATCCAATGGGATTTCGACAGCAAATTGTACCCGGAGATTTGAATCAAATCTTTACCCAATGGTCACAAGGGTGCATTGCCTATAAATAGCCTTCATTCCTCAACAATGAAGGTTGCTGAGCTTCAAGAGATTCATTCCCAAGTATTCAAGGTTGCTTTGAAGATTCAAACCCAGATATTCATATCTTCAAACCATCTCCTTAGCAAACCCAGTTTTCTTCATCAAAGCTTCAAGCCTAACAACCTTTCATACTCAGTCTTTACACCGAAAGATTTCCATTTGCTCAACCATCATTTAGATACATAGAGCATTTGATTTCTTTCCACACACACACACCCGATTTATATGATCACATAGATTATATACTTCGAAAACACCGGTTGTTATTATAGCTTAGATTAGACTTATTGTTTAGAGTTTAGATTCATCTTGTAAAACCTCCTATAAATTAATATAAGTCTCATAGCTATTAGAAAATCCTAGACTAACCATCTAGGTAGAGGACGTAGTTCATTTAAGAACGAACCTCTTCAATTTGTGTGTTTGATCTTTATTTCTGTCATGTTATTTATCTTTCTTGTTTGTGGTCTTTAACTTGTCTCCTTATATGAAATGACTTGAAAGATGAATTGTGTTTTCCTTTGAACTTTAAGTTTAACTATTCAGTTGCATCATAGTGTTTTTTCAACCTGAGTCAAACTGCCCAAACTCTTTAACTATCCTATTTGGCCAAACTGCAAACTCCGCTGTGCATTTTATAAGTTCGGTTCTTGTGCTTTGAACCTCAGTTGGCCAAACTGATAAGTACTCGGTTGATTTTAAGGGTATTTTGGAAAAAGTTTTGGACCGCTATTCACCCTCCTCTAGTGGTTCTATACCCTTGTTTCCCTCTGGGACCAACACATAGATATAGTGCTTGAAATGGACAAGACTTGCAAGAAATATAAAGTGCTTGAGATTGACAAGACTTTGCAAGAACAAGAAGAAATAATACAAGATGAACAAGTAATATTAACAAAGATAAAAGAGAGTTTAAGATGAAGAAGAAGATGGGGAGAAGGAGGCTTCACCTATGATGGTTATGCCTATCTTCCTCTCTAATCACTCAAATATGTATATAACTCATTTTCTGCTCTCAAACTGGCAGAGTAACAACTCTTAAAACGTTTTCTCCCCCCTGAAATGATCAGCATGGGGTTCAATTTATAGAGGTTGAGGGTGCCCAACATAGCCGTACGGCTAGGGACCTCATGCACCCAAACCATCCGTACGACTCGACTTGGCGAGCTTCTGGATTTTTCTAAGTTTAATTCCAGTTCAGTCTTGGAATATCAGGTTTATCCTAGTGAGGTCTTGGCCTATTGGTTTATCCCTGAATGGTACCAAGAATTCCTCTAAGTAGGTCAATTTCAGATTGGGGTACTTACAACGGCCATGGAAAGTGAAGGTATGAACATCATTCATTAATACTTTCCTCAAAAATCACACAGCACACAAAAGAAATTTCTCCATTCTCAAAAAAAAAAATATCTCTCAAGCAATCTCTGCTTCCCAAATCACATCACACCACAATCACAATTTTCTCTCAATTTCTATTTCACATCTCACACAAGAACATACATCTGCAAAAGCATACATATAACAGGTACAAGCATTCGACAAATGGATTCACAAACGGATTCAGCAAAGGGTTCACAAACGGACTCAGCCATCGGATTCACGAACGGATTCGACCAAGGGACTCACAAACGGGTTCAGCAAATGGATTCACTAACGGATTCAGCTGTAGATACCCCGGGAAAGCCCACTACTTGGCTAGAGCGGTGGAAGGATCCTAGGATGTCTAACTTGTTTTAATTGTAGAGTCGCCACCTATGTTATTGAGGAAACATAAGAAAAACCTAAAGAAATAGCTTATTTTAATATTACGAAACTAGAGATTCGGGAAGAGAAGGGTTCGGGGGTTAGGTGACGGAGTGGGAAGTACTTAAACACCCACTCCGCCCCGCTTACACGGGTCTTGCTACTATTGGTGTTCTAATGCTAAAAAGTCCTTCAAATAATACGAGAAATGTGCTAACAATTGTGAGGGAAATAAATGGGAAATAAAAGATAAATAGTTTTATTATATTAATGCTTAAATATTACATGTCAAACTATTCTAACAATTACATTAATATAAAATGGGGAAATTAAAGTAGAGTTGGAATGTAGGGAGATAGCCTTAACCAACTTTAATGTAATAAAGTGATTTGTTGGTCATGTCCCATTTGATGGGGATTGCATACATTGACTAAGACAAGTAAAATAAAATAAAAGAAGAAGTATTAAGTACCATTAGAAAGAAAGAACTTCAAACTTGACTTGAAAAGAGTCTGTGTAGAGTTTTGTTGCTTGAATAGAATTCTTTGTCAAGAACTCTTGGAGAGAAATGTGTATAGTGTGTTTGTGAAGAAGTTTCAAGTCCAAGAACTTGTGTATAGTTTTTGTAGAGAAGATGAAGTTGGGTCTTTTTCTAAGGTAGAAATGAGAGGTTTTTATATGTGAAATTAGGAGGGAAAGGATGATCAATCCATGTGAAATGGAATTAACCAATCAAAAATAAGATAAATAAAATAAATCAAATCAAATAACATAAAAAGGAAATATTTTGTTTTTTATGAAAAAGGCTTGAAATATGGGATTGGGAGGTTACAAATAAAAAGGGTTTAATGCAAGAATAAAACATGTGGTGAAAAGCGGTTTTTGTGATAAAAAAAAATGGAGGGAAAAGACTGCAGTCCGTAACTGCCAAACTGGGAGGCGCGCGAGTCCCGTTGTTGAGGCAAAACGCGCGCGCGACCCATTTACAGTGTCGAAAGCGCTCGCGGGTGGAAATGACAGAATAACCCTAAAAGTTAACTCTGTTATGCAGTTTAGTCCAAAACTGACGGAATCGGTTAGAAACTTAACTAAAGTAATAGAAATTAACAAAAATAAGTTAAATAAAAATATTGTGTATGCAATCGGGGTGAGAGGTCCATGGCGGGGTGTCTACAGAGCCCCTCAGCGACGTGGATTGCAAAGCAAAACGCGTCAACGAAAGAACAAAACATCCACCGAGGACATCGATAAGAAAAAAGCAAAGACTCGATAAAAACAAAAACTTTGAAATTACAAGAGATAGAGGTGCGCTACCTGTATGAGCGAATTTTTCAGATAGAAGGGGTGCGGTGATAGAAATCGGCCTACCGTGGCCAATATTTAGAGTCCGTATAGGGGACTGGAGTGACTCGAGAGTCTGCCTACTGATTTGGAGGGACTCAAAAGTCTGTCTGCTGATGTAGAGGGACTCGAAAGTCTGCCTGCTGATATAGAGGGACTCAAATGTCTGCTTGTTGATGTAGAGGGACTCAAAAGTCTGCTTGCTGATGTAGAGGGACTCAAAAGTCTGCCTGCTGATGTAGAGGGACTCGAAAGTCTGCCTGCTGATGTAGAGGGACTCGAAAGTCTGCCTGCTGATTTAAAGGGACTCAAAAGTCTGCCTGCTGATGTAGAGGGACTCAAAAGTCTGCCTGCTGATGTAGAGGGACTCAAAAGTCTTCCTGCTGATGTAGAAGGACTCGAAAGTCTGCCTGCTGATGTGGAGGGACTCGAAAGTCTGCCTGCTGATGTGCAGGGACTTGAAATTCTGCCTGCTGATGTGGAGGGACTCAAAAGTCTGTTTGCTGATGTCGAGGGACTCGAAAGTCTGCCTGCTGATTTAGAGGGACTCGAAAGTCTGCATGCTAATGTAGAGGGACTCGAAAGTGTGCCTGCTGATTTAGAGGGACTCAAAAGTCTGCCTGCTGATTTAGAGGGACTCGAAACTCTGCCTGCTGATTTGGAGGGACTCTAAAGTCTGCCTGCTGATGTAGAAGGTGTTGGGTTTCCAAGTAACATGCGCAGCAGAATATAGCAATTAAAATTTTAAGAAACCCAAAGCCATGGATCCGTTCATATGATCAAATCAAATACAACATAATGAATATAAGAAAAACTAACCCTTGATGACTATCAAATTTTCTCTTGGTCTTTGGTGGAGATTTGAAGACTTGATCACGATCACAAAGTTTGAACACGAACTTTGAAGATGATGATTTTCACCTTCTAGCGGTATCCACACTTCGAACGAATATCAAAGGAGCTTCTTTGATCTTGGTTGCTAGACCAATATTATGAAACACACTTTCACAATATAATAAAGAACTATATGGAATTTATTTGTGAATTATTTTGTTCCTCAATCAATGATATCTTAGAACAAAATAAAATCTCTCTGAAACTCTTTGAGACTCACAAAAGCACTAGTCAATATGGTCTGGCCGAATTGGGATTTTTATACACAATTAAGACCTATTCCAAATAGGAATCTTGTGCCAAAAACCTTTCCTAATCGAATTAGGAAATTTCCAGTCGGCATACCGGGCGCTCGCCTGGTACCCCCCGAGCGCTCGCTCATTTGGGCAGAAGGTCAAGGCCTTTTCCGGCTTATTCAGGCGCCCGCCTGGTTCAATCCAAGCGCCCGCTTGGTTGACCAGGAGGCCCAGAATAATTCCAAAAATTCCCTTGAGGTCCTGCGACCCTAAATTCCAATAGAATCCTCTTATTTAAGATTCGTTCTATTGTGTGTGACCCTTTAAGATTATACTAAGTTGGCAATGGGCTCAAACATGATCCCATAAGATATGATTAGGTTCTAGCAAACCGTCATACCTACCCAAATAGTATAACTAGATACAAGTTCGCATTCCTTTAGAATATGTCACAATATTTTTGTCCACGATGTCATTGAACACAAGTCATGGTCAAACAGTCAACTTGTTTTGTTCAATACTTTTTCGATTCCGAATATGTTGATAATTCAAATGCTATTGATCCAATCAATCCATTTGAGTCCGACCGAACATTTCATCAACATCATTCCTTCGAGGGGCCCAAGCTTGACATCTCTCTGTGGAGGGACAAATCCATTTAGCTTATTATTCTTCCCAACGGGAATCCGATTGTGCCAATCATACCCTTTATAACTACTCGGTTAAAAGTAGCGTTTGAATATGTCAAACATAATGTTCATCAAGTGGAAGACTATAATAACTTCATGTCTAAGGATTCAATTGACATAACTAATATGAGATATATGTTCGACATAGACCATGACATAAATCTCATACAGCGGGTCATGTCCAGTACCTTGTTCCAAACAAGTACCCATAAATATAACATGATCATCCCATGATCATTTAGCCTTTATACTAGTGCTTAACAAGTACTAGGGACGGAGATTATTATAAGTAAACATGAACAACAATAATAATCAAAACATCTCTTTATTGATATGAAATAAATGATAACAATTACAACGTTTATTAAACGTGCCTAGGGCACCACTACCAACAATCTCCCACTTGCCCTAGGCCCAATCTCCCATGTATCTAATACCCATGGACCTAACATAACCATCATGTTTAGCTTGTGGAAGTCCCTTTGTTAGCGGGTCCGCAACATTGTCATCAGTAGGTACTCTGCATATATTTACGTTTCCCCTATCAACGATCTCTCGAATGATATGAAAACGCCTAAGTATGTGTTTGGATTTTTGATGTGCTCTTGGTTCCTTTGCAGCATCCGATGCAGCAATATACTCAGCTTCTGTTGTAGAATCAGCGGTTGTACTTTGCTTGGAACTCTTCCAGCTTACAGCTCCACAATTTAACATAAACACAAAACCTGATTGCGATCGGCTATCATCTTTGTCGGTTTGGAAGCTTGCATCCGTGTAAGCATTTACAACGAGATCATCTTCCATTCCTCCATAGACCAAAAACGAGTCTTTAGTTCTTCTCAAGTACTTAAGAATCGCTTTTACATCTATCCAGTGATTTTCGCCAGGGTCGGATTGGTATCTACTTGTCATGCTCAAAGCATAAGATACATCCGGCCTAGTACAAATCATGGCATACATGATGGACCCAATTGCCGAAGCATATGAAACATCATTCATTTTCTCACGCTCATCGTTTGTCTTAGGACATTGAGTCTTGCTTAGAGAAACTCCATGTAACACGGGCAAGGTGCCTCTCTTGGAATTTTCCATACGGAATCTTCTAATGACCTTGTCAATGTATGTACTTTGGCTTAAACCAAGTAGCCTCCTTGATATATCTCTATAGATCTTAATGCCAAGAATATATGCGGCTTCGCCCATATCTTTCATTGCAAAACACTCTCCTAACCAAGTCTTCACAGACTGAAGTGTAGGAATGTCGTTTCCAATGAGTAATATGTCATCCACGTATAAAATAAGGAATAGCACTATGCTCCCACTAATCTTCTTGTATACACAAGGCTCATCTTCGTTCTTGATGAAACCAAACTCTTTGACCGATTCATCAAAACGGAGATTCCAACTCCTAGAAGCTTGCTTCAATCCATAGATGGATCTCTGCAATTTGCATACCTTAGAATCTTGTTCAAAACCTTCTGGTTGTGTCATATACACATCCTCTTGAAGTTTTCCATTCAGGAAAGCGGTTTTGAAGTCCATCTTCCATATTTCATAGTCATGATATGCGGCAATGGCAAGCAAAATTCTTATAGACTTGATCATTGCTACGGGTGAAAAGGTCTCATCATAGTCAATACCATGAACTTGCCTATAACCCTTCACTACAAGCCTAGCTTTGTAAGTATGCACCTTCCCATCCATGTCAGTCTTCTTCTTGAAGACCCATTTGCATCCTATGGTTTTTACACCTTCGGGCGCATCAATCAAATTCCAAACTTGATTGTCTTGCATGGATTGCAATTCGGATTCCATGGCTCCAAGCCACTTGTCCGAATCAGGAGAAGACATCGCCTCTTGGTAGGTTGACGGTTTATCATTCTCAATGATTTCTACCTCATTACTATCCGTTACGAGAAATTCATATCTCTCGGGCTCGGATCGTAACCTACTAGATCTGCGAGTTGCTTGTGTATTTTGAACAGGTTCCACAACTCCTTGTGGTTCTTGTTCTTGTTCCACTATTGGTTCAATGTTATTTTCTGGGTCTCGAATTTTTTCAAGATTTATTTTACTCCCACCGATTTCTTTGGAGAGAAACTCTTTCTCTAGAAAGACACCAGTTCGGGCAATAAACACTTTGTTGTCCTCACGGTTGTAAAAGTAATATCCTCTAGTTTCCTTAGGATATCCCACGAAAATACATTTATCAGATTTGTGTGCAAGTTTGTCTGAGACAAGTCTTTTGACAAAAGCTTCGCAACCCCAAATCTTCATGAAAGATAAACAAGTTTTCTTTCCGCTCCACATCTCATATGGAGTCTTTTGAACCGATTTAGTTGGAACACGATTTAGTGTGAAAGCAGCGGTTTCTAGGGCGTATCCCCAAAAGGATATTGGAAGATCAACTTGACTCATCATTGATCGAACCATGTCTAACAAAGTCCGATTCCTCCTCTCGGACACACCATTCCATTGTGGTGTTCCGGGTGGAGTCAATTGTGAAACTATTCCACAATTCTTTAGATGATCATCAAATTCTTGACTCAAGTATTCTCCACCACGATCTGATCGAAGTGCCTTGATACTTTTGCCAAGTTGTTTTTCTACTTCATTTTGAAATATTCTAAATATCTCAAATGCTTCACTTTTATGTTTCATTAGGTAAACATACCCAAATCTACTATAATCATCAGTGAAGGTTATGAAGTATTGAAATCCTCCCCTAGCATTGCTACTTAATGGTCCGCATACATCGGAATGTATCAACTCCAATAAGTCGCTTGCCCTTTCACCTAACTTGGTAAAAGGTGTCTTAGTCATTTTTCCAAGAAGACACGACTCGCAAGTATCATATGACTCGAGGTCACATGAACCTAAAAGTCCGTCCCCATGGAGTTTTGAGATACGCTTCTCATTAATATGACCGAGACGGCAATGCCACAGATAAATGTGATTTACATCATTAGGTTTAGATTTCTTATTTACATGATAGACATTGTCATTATTTTCATTCTTGACATACAAGATATAAAGGCCATTAAATGAATTAGCAATACCATAAAGCACATCATTTAAATAAATAGAAAATTTCTTATTCTCAATAAGAAACTTAAAACCTTCATTATCCAAACAAGAAATTGAAATAATATTTCTGCTTAAATCCGGAACATAATAACAATTGTTCAAAACAAGAATTAATCCGGAAGGTAAAGTGACTTCATAAGTCCCTACGGCTAATGCAGCAACTCTTGCTCCATTTCCCACGCGTAGATCTACTTCACCTTCTTTAAGCAGTCTCCTATTCTTTAGTCCCTGCACATTTAGACAAATGTGAGAACCACATCCGGTATCCAATACCCAAGAATCAGTGGTAGAAAGGAGAATATCTATCATATAGATACCTGAAGTCGACGCAGCTTTGCTGCCCTTCTTCTTCTTTTGCTCTTCCAAGAAAGCCTTGTAATTACGTTTCCAATGACCAATTTCTTGACAATAGAAACAGATTGCATCCTTTTGTGAATCAGGTTTTGCCTCAGAAGCCTTGGCAACCTTTGCCTTGCTTATTTTGGGTTTGACAACTTTCTTACCCTTTCCTTTGGCACTAGCCTTCTTCCCATCATGAACCAAGAGCACGGGAGAACCTTTCTCCACAATTTTCATGCATGTTATAATTCATCACAAACTGATTATAACTTTTAGGCAATGAATTAAGAATAAGATCCGTGGCTAGCTCCAATGGGATTGGATAGCCAAGTTTCTCAAGGTGCTCTACATAACCTTTCATTTTAAGAAAGTGAGGACTCACTTGTTGCCCTTCATTCATTTTATTAGTAGTGAATGCAACAATGGTCTTGTACCTCTCTTGCCTAGCTTGCTCTTGAAACATGGTTGTCAACTCCACGCCTATCTCATAGGCTTCCAAATGTTCCAAACTTTGTTGGAGTTTTGAACACATAGCAGCAAGCATGAGACAACTTACATCTCTAGAATCATTACGATGTTTCTTGTAATTGTCTCTTTCTACCCTAGGGGCAGTAGGCGGTGGTTCAGCAGGGAGAGGCCCATCGAGAATGTACAACTTATCTTCTTGCCTAAGAACGATTCTTATGCTACGGATCCAATCCATAAAGTTAGTACCATTCTCTTCGAGCTTATCCTTCTCAAGGATCGATCGCAATGACATTGATTGAGTGTTATTAGTCATTATCTACAAATATGCAAAATTTCCAAAATTTAATAAGTACCAATTTTCATTAAAAAAATAATTAATGTATTTTCAAACAAAATACTCCCTCTAAATTATATAACCTTCATATACATCCAATGTATAATATAATTTATTTGGGCTAAGATCCAACTTTAATTTAACTTTTGAGTCCACGGAGGCGGACCGCTCAAAAACTAAATTAATTAGGTAGACAATCATGTCAATCATATCTCATATGATTCTTAGATCCTTTTATGAGATTATTTGAGAAATCCAATTTCAAAAAGCATGTTTAATCTCATCTTTTGCCTAGGCCCAAAACTGTTTTGACGCCTAATTAAGTCTGACCATTTTAAACGCATAGGAACCATTCAATTTAACGCACCTTGCGGAGGCAAGCCCACATTAAATTAATGAACCTCATCTTGCTTATACATGAATAAGATTAATGCACCTCGCGGAGGCGAACCCACATCAAGATTACCCATGCATAATCAAGTGTTTTAATCATGGCATGGCAAAGAAGGACTTAAAACTTTATTTGAAGGTTCATCACATATAGCATATAACACATTTATGAGCACATAATATAAACATGTTACACATCAAGTTTAGCCACTAAATTAATCTCCATTAATTTAAGCATGATATTTATGTGTCATTAGTTTCTCTATAATTATGAGGATGAGACTATTTCAACTTTGGTTATTATCTCCAAATCAAGACAACAAGAAGTGCGGTCGAACTAAGCCATTAGGCAACCACAATCCCGCACTAATTCAAGAAACCAAGAAAGTAGTCCATGTGGCCGAAACTAAGCAATAGATGGTCTCGATGAATGTAGGCCAATTGCATTCACAATTCCACATGGATCTCCAATCATTGAATCAAGAACCTTTGTTTCTCAATTTTAGCAATTATGAACTCTTCATAATTCTAACTTCGTTTTATCTTTGAAACTTTGATTGCGATCAATTTTGGGAAACACAATCTCGATGAACGCAGATTAGCCATCCAAAATTTGAACCAATCTAGGAATCACAAGACTAAAACAAATAGGAAAATCAAACCCTAAAATCCACACACAAACCAACTACCCAAAACCCATTCCAGATCAACAAGTCTGGACTGGTTCTGTTACTGGTTTTGTCGAATTTATCGAAAATTCCATATTCAGATTTTAACCAAAATCAGAACAAATTTTGACCACCGAGCGCCCGCCTGGTCATCAGCGAGCGGGTGCCTGAATGGCCAGAATAATACAGAATTTTTAAAGTTCGAAAATTTTGTCTCAAAATTATTTTTCCCCGATTATTAAAACTTTGATCTAATCAAATATCAATAATCGAAATAATTCAGAATCCACCATAATTTTTTATTGCGATTGAATCGTGCGATTAAAGTTGCAAAACAATAAACCACATAAAATCACAAAACACATAAACATCATATAATCCAATATTCATATCATGATTGGCACATAAACAATTTATATACACTTAACATGATCCAAGTATTGAATTAATCAACATGAACGGGGCTCTGATACCACTGTTGGGTTTCCAAGTAACATGCGCAGCGGAACATAGCAATTAAAATTTTAAGAAACCCAAAGCCATGGATCCGTTCATATGATCAAATCAAATACAACATAATGAATATAAGAAAAACTAACCCTTGATGACTATCAAATTTTCTCTTGGTCTTTGGTGGAGATTTGAAGATTTGATCACGATCACAAAGTTTGAACACGAACTTTGAAGATGATGATTTTCACCCTCTAGCGGTATCCACACTTCGAACGAATATCAAAGGAGCTTCTTTGATCTTGGTTGCTAGACCAATATTATGAAACACACTTTCACAATATAATAAAGAACTATATGGAATTTATTTGTGAATTATTTTGTTCCTCAATCAATGATATCTTAGAACAAAATAAAATCTCTCTCAAACTCTTTGAGACTCACAAAAGCACTAGTCAATATGGTCTGGCCGAATTGGGGTTTTTATACACAATTAAGACCTATTCCAAATAGGAATCTTGTGCCAAAAACCTTTCCTAATCGAATTAGGAAATTTCCAGTCGGCATACCGGGCGCCCGCCTGGTACCCCCCGAGCACCCACTCATTTGGGCAGAAGGTCAAGGCCTTTTCCGGCTTATTCAGGCGCCCACCTGGTTCAAACCAAGCGCCCTCTTGGTTGACCAGGAACAACAATAATAATCAAAACATCTCTTTATTGATATGAAATAAATGATAATAGTTACAATGTTTATTAAACGTGCCTAGGGCACCACTACCAACAGAAGGACTCTAAAGTCTGCCTGTTGATTTAGAGGGACTCGAAAGTCTTCCTGCTGATGTAGAGGGACTTGAAAGTCTGCCTGCTGATGTAGAGGGACTCATTGAAAGTCTGCCTGCTGATGTAGAGGGACTCGAAAGTCTGCCTGCTGATGTAGAGGGACTCGAAAGTCTGCCGTTGATGTAGAGGGACTTAAAGTCTGCCTGTTGATGTAGAGGGACTCGAAAGTCTGCTTGCTGATGTAGAGGGACTCGAAAGTCTGCCTGTTGATGTAGAGGGACTCGAAAGTCTGCCTGCTGATGTAGAGGGACTCGAAAGTCTACTGCTGATTTAGAGGAACTCAAAAGTCTGCCTGCTGATGTAGATGGACTCGAAAGTCTGTCTTCTGATGTAGAGGGACTCAAAAGTCTGCCTGCTGATGTAGAGGGACTCGAAAGTCTGCCTGCTGATTTGGAGGGACTCAAAAGATTGCCTGCTGATGTGGAGGGACTCGAAAGTCTGCCTGCTGATGTAGAGGGACTCAAAAGTCTTCCTGCTGATTTAGAGGGACTCAAAAGTCTGCCTACTGATTTGAAGGGACTCGAAAGTCTGCCTGCTGATTTAGAGGGACTCGAAAGTCTGCCTGCTGATGAATGCGAATTTGTTGAGTAAACTTTGCTGATGAGGTGGTGATATCAGTGGTTCACCGCAGAGCTTTGTACTTGTACCTGTTATGTGCATGCTTTGCAGATATACGTGCTTGTGTGAGATGTGAAATAGAAATTGCGAGAGAAATTGTGATTGTGGTGTGATGTGATTTGTAGAAAGCGTAGATGATGTTCATACCTTTACTTACCATGGCCGCTTGATTCGGGATGGATTTCTGATGCTGTGGCTTTGATGAAGGATGTTGACGCTTTTGATGAAGATGAGTTGCTTGAACTTTGATCGGTGAGATGACTTTCTGGGTTGGTCGTGCCAAAAGGCTGCCTACGTATCCCTTAAAGAGAATCAGACTAGCGTAGTTCAAGGATGATGGAGAACACTGGGGAAGAATCTAACAGCAAAATAAAGCACATACTTTTTACACAAGTAAGAAAAAGAAAAAAGAAAAAATCTTTTTGTCGTTATTTTTTTTTTTAGTTCGTGGGTGAACCATTTAAGCATTATGTGTTTGTAAAGCCAACCCAAGATCAAGTCATGTTTGATCGAAGTTTGGATTGCCTCGCTTGAATTCTGTCGTCGCTGTTGTGCCCAACGAAGATTGTTGTCTAGCCCCAAGAGATTTGTCTATTATGGGGCTCCAAATTCTTTTGATGTCGAGATAATAAGGGGTTGCTGATTGTGAAGCCCCTAGAATGCCCTTGATGCCAAACTTTGAGTGACTGGCATAGCCCCAAGATCAATCAGCTCTTGGCCCATTTAAATAAATCGCCTTTTGTTGTTGGCGTGAGCAAGCCCCAAGAGAAGATTATTGATGCCAAGCTTCGAGAGATTGCTAAGCCCCAAATGTCATGTACTTGTTGTTTGCGAGCTTCAAGACGGTGGAAGGTGAAGACCTTTCGATGTAAAGCCCCAAATTATCTTGGAATCGGCTCGGCATTGACAGTGGATGTACCGTCGGGTAGAGATCCCCTTCTTGCTCTTACTGGGGAGATGAATGGCTTCATTATGGTCGGTGCCCAAATGGCGGAGGGCTTATGTCAAAAGATGCAGTAATGCCTTGTGGTGTCGTCGAGATCGCGGACGGTAAGGTCTTGGTGTGATAAGGTCCAAAATGGATATGCTTGCTTGAGTCTTCTTGTGTTGAAATAATAACGGATCTTTAGATGCAACTCGTGCGGATGCGACTTGTACGGATGCAACTTGTGCTTTTGATCTCAGAGAAGGGGGTGCTGAATTGCAGAAACATTGGGATTGGCCATGGCATTTCCCGCTATAACCCTATTTTGATAGAGTTTAGCATATTGAATCTTTTTCCTTTTCTCTAAGACTTTCTTCATAACCTCGTCGTAAGTCACAACATAAGAATCATCAAATTCATAACATCGGAGCCCTCCTTTCAAACCAGAAGACCTTTGATGTGAAGTGCTAAGAGACACTTAAAGCTTGATCGCTTTCATGAAGCCATAGGACTACTCCCAAATTGCATTGCTCGGGTATCATCCCAAAAAGATTGTCAATTGCGAAGCCCCAATATTTCCCTTTGTTCGGATTACTGTAATGCCGTAGCCCAAAAGATTGTAGATCGCGAAGCCCCTTGAGACCTTTGGTGCCAAAATTGATAGAGGAAGCGTCAAACGTTGCACATGACTTTGCTAGGGCCACTGTTGGGATGTGAAGTGAATTGCTTTTTGCCGAGGGAGACTTTCAAACTTGAGTGTAGCCCCTAGAGTACCTCCATTGATTATAAGTGGAGCAAGAAAGGCCCATCCTTGATTGGGGAACAGGCACGAGCACATATGGAAAGAAGGCTCTTCGACATTCCTTTTGAGAGACTTTGAGGATAGTTTAACACATCTTTATTGAGCGTAGCCCCTAGGGCTCATTAACTGTCAAATGAAGCAGAAGAAGCTCTCGTCCTTGAGTCATATAGCCCCTAGGGCGTCATCATTTGTCAAGCGAAGCAAGAGACTCGTCCTCGTGCGAGGGAACAAACAAAAGAGGACATGGAAAGAGCTACTCCATTCTCGGGAAGCCTTTTGACATACTGTAGGGACACATGCTTGGAGAAGCTTGAAAACTGAGTCACATGTTGTTGCCATTTGCTGCCCAAACCAATTGACTTACTGGGGACTATTTGTGCAACCTTGTACCCCTCAACAATGGGCTCATTCTCGGATGGATCTCGATTAACATGGGGCTTCTTTCACATGAACCCAAAAAATAGATATTGCAAGAACAACCTCTCTTATGCCAATAACCTAAGACAACCTTTGATTGTGTCGTATCTTGTCGAGCCTTTTGCAATTCTGAAGTTGACTCGGTGGGGAATTGACTTGCTGAGGAGATTCAATGTAGAACTTGTATTCTTTAGAAGTCGGGGATCTCCATTTCTCTTTCCCTTCTCTCTCCCACGCTCTCATTTTTTTATGACGCACCCTGTTTTTTTGCCTAGACCGCCCTTTCGGGTTTTCAATATAGCGGGCATCTCTTTTGCGTCTTCATTTTGACTCAATTAATGAGGAAGTGTTCATTGACTCTAGCTGAGGATGAGAGACATGTGATTTTACGGTGGAGACCTTTTGTCACTAATGATGAGTGACTGACTTGACTAGGGAAGTGGTCCCTAGTATTGACATGTATTTTTATTTATTGAATGACTCACAAAGGCAAGTAAGTCATTAAGAGAGAAGAGAAGGAAAGCCCCAATTCGATTGCAAGAAACTGGGAGCATCGGTGAAAGATAAGAAGCCCCAATTCGATTGCAAGGAACGTGAAATGATTTCAAATCTAGGAAAGTTGTTCAATCTTGAGGTGATTAATTCATTGGCAAATGACTCGTACAAAGATGTCTTGACAAGTTCGAGATGAAGGCCAATCACCATAACGCACTAGGGCTAAACATATCTTCTTTCTTGCATGAGACCGGATCCACAGATTGCCTACGTTCCTCCAGTGTAGAGGCTCAGGTCACCGTAGTTCTTGTGGATTCGCCTTTCGTCGGGAGGAATTGATGTTCCTTCGTCCTTCGTTGGTGGATGGAATGATCTTGATCTTGTACTTCTTTGATTGAGGGAGTTTTGTTTTTTTTTTTTTTTTTGTGCTCTAACTTTTGCCTATGTTGTTTTGAAGAGTCAACCTAGCGAGCATTTTTTTTTTTTAATCCCCCTTTGAAACATTGCTTGATCTTTCTCCATGGTTATAGTTCCACCTTGCTTGGTGTCTTGGATTTGTCGTTGATGTTTTCACCTTCATCACGATGTTTAGTCCCTAGGCGTTCAAGTGATGGCCTTCGTTCCAAAACTCGTCGAGACATCTTTTCATCATTTTGCCAAGAATTAAATTGAACAACTTGAAATTGTGTATGAGGACAAGAACGACTTTTATTTATTGAAGACCGACTCAAAATTTGACATGAATGAGAAGGAAGAAAACTTAATGCACACATTAGAGGACTTTGACTATTTTTTTTTTCTTTTTTTATTCCTATTACTAGGTAGAGAAAGAGAAACGAAGATTGTTGTCGTCGTCTTTGCCGTTGTAGTCCTTCTCGTTTCAAACCCAAGTCATTCCTTGCTTCACGGTTGCTCTTCACCCACGGTAAATTCCCCATTGTTGATCAAATCTTGGATGATGTTTCGAAGAAGGAAGCATCCTCGGTAAGATGGCCACTGTGTTGATGATAGCCACAATATTGGTGATGGGCATGGTTGGCGTTGATCGTCTTGGGTTGGTACCCTTTTAAAGGCTTGATCTTTCCACTTGCCACCAAAGTTTCAAATGCTTTGGCTCGGGTCACTCCTAGGAGAGAAGTGAAAACTCGGTTGTTGGCGGTACTTTTGTGGCTTTTGAGGGACGGGCCACTTGAGCATGTTTTACCGTTGACCTTTGCCTTGTTGTCGGTGAACTCTTGCAGACGGGCCTTGAGTTCGGAAACCTCTTCCTCGTGAATTCTTCTCTCGAGATCAAAACGGGCTTGCCACAAATCATCCTTGCGGCGGGCATTTTCGGAAAGTCTATCCATTTGTTCCCCCATGGCTCTTATTATGTTGAAGATCCCTTCGTTGGACACGGAAATGTTCTCACCCTTGTTGTTTTTGCCGTTGGAAGCCATTGGACCTATTGGAAGAACACGGTTGATCTTAGATTGGCCCACAAATACCTTTTGAGTAAAAATAATTTAACCCACAAACTAGAAAAAGACTCAACCACATAAAAAAAAAGATTTTTTTTAATTTACAAAAGTCGGAAGGACGGAATCCTTTTTGGGGTTTCTAGAAAAATAGTGGAATCGTCACACTAGTATATAGACCTTCTCGCGGTCCCATATACTCATCGGATTCCACCACGCTTGTGATACCTACATGTGACGAGATTAAACTAAGTTAATGTCATAAAGCATACATGCGGGGACGGAGTTTTATTTTGTCCATAATAACCACTTGGGGACGGAGTTTTATTTCGTCCATAATAACCACTTGTTTCTTTTGGAAACGGCATGTATGATTTGATGACATTAGTTTAGGGAAATCTCGACACATGAAAACCGACTTGGTCACGGAGTGTTAGACCCTATCTAGAATTGTGTTGGCTTGTGCTCGGCTAAAGAGAGGCTTAAGGTCACCCCCGGCATGTAGTCATGAACTACGCCACGGGCTGAAGTTAACCGCTTCGAGAGAGTCAAGGTCGGGTGGAGCTTGAAACTCTCTAGGACGGGCCTCGACGGGTTTGGGGTTATGGACTTGTGAGACTCGATAGTGAGCAATTCATAGGAATATGTGCATGTAGTGTGAGGTCAAGCCAAGTGACAATTTTTTTTAAACAAAAGAAAAAACAAATATGCACATAATCTACAACTTTCGAATCACCCGTGTGACCGATAAAATAAATAGAAAATAAAATATGTTCATGTGCAGGCTCAGTGCCCACACACTGTTATTGTGTCCATTCTGTTCACTGTTCTATTTCTGATAAAATTGCCCAGAAGCGCGCGCAATGGGCAGTGAGAGTGTGAGGCGCGCGCCTCCGAGCGAGATAGGCCGAGGCGCCCGATTCTGGGCAGTAGCTGCAAATCAGTGGCTTCAAGGGATTGCCTTGACCCTAAATAAAAATTCTTTCCCCTGCAGAAACTTGTTAGCACAGAAACATGGAATGGAAGGACGAGAAGGAAGGCGGGCGATTCTGGTAATTGGGGTCGGACGCGCGCGCTTTAGGACAAGAAGGCCAAAGGCGCGCGCTTCCAACCCTTTTTACCAGAATGCCCAGAAAATAGAATAAACGAACACCAAAAGCAGAAACGCAAGTCTAACCCTCTAAGTTGTCCCCAGCGGAGTCTCCACTGTAGATACCCCGGGAAAGCCCACTACTTGGCTAGAGCGGTGGAAGGATCCTATGATGTCTAACTTATTTTAATTGTAGAGTCGCCACCTATGTTATTGAGGAAACATAAGAAAAACCTAAAGAAATAGCATATTTTAATATTACGAAACTAGAGATTCGGGAAGAGAAGGGTTCGGTGGTTAGTTGACGGATTGGGAAGTACTTAAACACCCACTCCGCCCCGCTTACGCGGGTCTTGCTACTATTGGTGTTCTAATGCTAAAAAGTCCTTCAAATAATACGAGAAATGTGCTAACAATTGTGAGGGAAAGAAAAGGGAAATAAAAGATAAATTGTTTTATTATATTAATGATTAAAGATTACATGTCAAACTATTCTAACAATTACATTAATAAAAAATGGGGAAATTAAAGTAGAGTTGGAATGTAGGGAGATAACCTTAACCAACTTTAATGTAATTAAGTGATTAGTTGGTCATGTCCCATTTGATGGGGATTCCATACATTGACTAAGACAAGTAAAATAAAAGAAGAAGTATTAAGTACCTTTAGAAAGGAAGAACTTAAAACTTGACTTGAAAAGAGTCTGTGTAGAGTTTTGTTGCTTGAATAGAATTCTTTGTCAAGAACTCTTGGAGAGAAATGTGTATAATGTGTTTGTGAAGAAGTTTCAAGTCCAAGAACTTGTGTATAGTTTTTGTAGAGAAGATGAAGTTGGGTCTTTTTCTAAGGTAGAAATAAGAGGTTTTTATAGGTGAAATTAGGAGAGAAAGGATGATCAATCCATGTGAAATGGAATTGACCAATAAAAAATAAGATAAATAAAATCAATAAAATCAAATCAAATAACATAAAATGGAAATATTTTGTTTTTTATGAAAAGGGCTAGAAATATGGGATTGTGAGGTTACAAATAAAAAAGGTTTAATGCAAGAATAAAACATGTGGTGAAAAGAGGTTTTTGTGATCAAGAAAATGGAGGGAAAAGACTGCAGTCCGTAACTGCCAAACTGGGAGGCGCGCGAGTCCCGTTTTTGGGGTGAAACGCGCGCGTGACCCGTGGACAGTGTCGGAAGCGCCCGCGGGTGGAAATGACAGAATGACCCTAAAATTTAACTCAGTTATGCAGTTTAGTCAAAAACTGATGGAATCGGTTAGGAACTTAACTAAAGTAACAGAAATTAACAAAAACATGTTAAATAAAAATACTATGTATGCAATCGGGGTGAGAGGTCCAAGGCGGGGTGTCTACATCAGCCAACGGGTTCACTAACGGATTCGTCAACAAGGGTTCACCAACGGTCTCATTCAAGGGATTCACTAACGGATTCATCAAACGGATTCACTAACGGATTCATCACCAAGGGTTCACCAACGGACTCATTCAAGGGATTCACTAACGGATTCATCAAACGGATTCACTAACGGATTTGTCAACAAGGGTTCACCAACGGACTCATTTAAGGGATTTACTAACGGATTCATCAAACGGGTTCACTAACGGATTCGTCAACAAGGGTTCACCAAAGGACTCATTCAAGGGATTCACTAACGGATTCATCAAACGGATTCACTAACGGATTCGTCACCAAGGGTTCACCAACGGACTCATTCAAGGGATTCACTAACGGATTCATCAAACGGATTCACTAACGGATTCGTCAACAAGGGTTCACCAACGGACTCATTAAAGGGATTCACTAACGGATTCATCAAACGAGTTCACTAACGGATTCGTCAACAAAGGTTCACCAAAGGACTCATTCAAGGGATTCACTAAAGGATTCCTCAAACGGATTCACTAACGGATTCATTACCAAGGGTTCACCAACTGACTCATTCAAGGGATTCACTAACGGATTCATCAAACGGATTCACTAACGGGTTCGTCACCAAGGGTTCACCAACGGACTCATTCAAGGGATTCACTAACAAATTCATCAAACGGATTCACTAACGGATTCGTCAACAAGGGTTCACCAATGGACTCATTCAAGGGATTCATCAAACGGATTCACTAACGGATTCATCAACAAGGGTTCACCAACGGACTCATTCAAGGGATTCAATAACGGATTCATCAAACGGATTCACTAATGGATTCGTTACCAAGGGTTCACCAACGGACTCATTCAAGGGATTCACTAACGGATTCATTAAACGGATTCACTAACGGATTCGTCAACAAGGGTTCACCAACGGACTCATCCAAGGGGTTCACTAACGGATTCATCAAACAGATTTACTAATGGATTCATCAACAAAGGTTCACTAACGGACTCATTCAAGGGATTTACTAACGGATTCATCAAGCGGATTCACTAACGGGTTCGGCAAACAGATTCAACAAGAGGATTCACTAACGGATTCAACCATCAGATTTACCAACGGATCATGCCACCCCCTCTATCAACAAAATTCGCTCATATAGGGAGCGAACCTCTATCTCTCGCAATTTCAAATTCCTGCTTTGATCGAGTCTTTGCTTTCTTTTCTTTCTTTCGTCTTTGTCGATGTCCTCGGCGGTTGTCTTTCTTTCGTTGACGCGTTTTGCTTTGAAATCCACGTTGCCGAAGGGCTCTGTGGACACCCCGCCTTGGACCTCTCATGTCCCGATTACATACACATTCTCTATCTCCCTCTTTTCTGTTAAGTTTTGTTACTTTTCGTTAACTTTTGTTACTTTCCGTTAGGTTATTGGCTTACTCCGTTAGTCTTGGACTTGACTAAGTGACAAAGTCAACCTTGAGTCTTTGTTTTCTTTGTTTTTGTTGACTTTCGTGGTGTTCGTTAAGTTTTTGACTGATTTCGTTAGTTTCGGGGCTTAACTGCATAACGGGGTTAACTTTTGGGCTAAAATATGGATTTTCTGAAGGTGGGACGTGCAAGCCTTTGCCTTCCTTTGTGGGAGGCGTGCTCTTCCCATAGGGGGGTGGGATGTGCGCGCATCCCACCTCCAGAATCTCAGATTTTGCCAAATTTCCCTCCTTTTCTGATTTGTAACCTCCAAAACCATTATGCATTGGCTTGATCCGGGGAAGGGCCATCTTTGTGACCACAAACACTTCTCTAACACCTATAAATACCTCTTCATTCCACCATGGAATGGGAGGAAGGATTCTTAACTCAAAAACTCTCTTAAAACTAAAAGTTCATTTCAAGAGTGGTTACTATAGACAAATTGATTCCTCCCCATTCAAGCACAAAGTACAATGTTTATTCTCTTCTTCTAAACTCTTACTCTTTATTTGCTTTCTTCATCTTTCATCTCTTCTAAATGTGTATGCAATCTCCATAAAAATGAATACAACCAAAATGCCACTTCACTATTGAAGTTTTGGTCAAGGTTACATTCCAACATTTCAAATATTACTTTAATCTCCCCATTTCATATTAATGTAATTGTTAGAATAGTTTAATATGTAATATTTAGCATTAATATAATAAAACAATTTATCTTTTATTTCCCTTTTCTTTCCCTTACAATTTTTAGCACATTTCTTATATTATTAGAAGGACATTTAGCATTAGAACACCAATAGTAGCAAGACCCGCGTAAGCGGGGCGGAGTGGGTGTTTAAGTACTTCCCACTCTGTCACCTAACCCCCGAACCCTTCTCTTCCCGAATCTCTAGTTTCGTAATATTAAAATAGGCTATTTCTAGGTTTTTCTTATGTTCCTCTAAAAACATAGGTGGCGACTCTCACAATTAAAACAAGTTAGACATCCTAGGATCCTTCCACCGCTCTAGCCAAGTAGTGGGCTCTCCCGGGGTATCTACAGTACAAAAACTTTGTCCCAAAATAAAAATGTAACTCCCTCTTTTTTATTTGGAAAAGCTAAAAATGTGCAACAAGAGTTGATCTTACCCCTTTTTTTTAAGTGAAGAAAGTAAAAAGAAAAGAAAAAAAATCACACACACTGTGCACAGAACACACAGCAGCCTGTTAGGGCCATTTTCCTTTCTCTTTTTTTTTTGGTGTAAGAATAAAGAAGAAAAGAAAAATAATACACACACTTACACACTCAAAAACACACACGACAGACATGAAGAAAGCAACAGTTGGTTGCTGCTGTAAGGATCCCGACCCAAAAAAACACACGAACGCGTTTCAAGGGCGAAATACCAAACGCGGGAACCGGACCAATTTAACGGAGTCGCCACATTTTGTTAATTTTAAACCCAACAAAATGACAAAGGTTTGAGTTAAAAGGTTCGGAGGTCAGGTTACAACTTGGGAAGAGTTTTTACGTCCTCCCAAGTTGCCTCGGACAAAGCCGAGTCTCCCTTGTTAGTTAACAAAAGTGCATGTGTGTGTGTGTGTTTTAACGGAAAAATCTTTGTTTTAACTTTTTATTTATCTTTTCAACTGAAAAAGGGGTTTGTTTAATAAGAAAACAGAAGACAGAAGGGAAAAATGGTCAATCTCCCCATACGGCCAAAGTAGCCGTACGGATGGGGAGACCACTCCTGGGATTTTACAGTTTGTCAAAGCAACAGTCCAGTTCCAGGCAGAAACAGAGCATTCTGCTTGAACTAGACCAAACTGTTCTGATTCCAGTTTGTTATTCCAACACAAAACAACATTAACAACTCATTCCTATACCATTTGATCATCAAAGAACCTCCCAAAACAAGAGTTTGGGCATGATCAAAGGCAATCATGGGAGAAAAATGAAAAAGGTGGCCAATATGCCCTTTTGAGCCATATTGACCATTTGATGAGTAAAGATTGAAACTTTACCATCAAAATGGCTCTTCTAGGAAAGATTAATCCTTTAGGGGCAAGAACAAACCATAAATATTGGATCTTTATTACCCAAACTTGGGAATTTTGGGCTAGATTAAGGTGATGAGGATAAAGATTGAGACTTTATCCTCAACATGATCATCATAGCTTAAAATGAGCAAAATGAACAACAAGAGCATCATCCATGACAAGAATGTAAATGAACAATCAACAAGCCATGATCAAACTAGGTTTGAACCTCTTCCACACAAAGTATGGAGGGCACCTTTGATCATCTCATGTCTTGGACTAGGAAATTTAAATAGTAATGATATATATATATTGCTTGAATGGACAAGACTTGAAAGAATGTAAATGTCACGACCCGAAATATAGGCTCTATTTTATTAGTAATTAAATGATTTTATTTAATTATTTGCTTATTTATTTATTTAAATTATTATTTATTTAAATAATTATGTGTGCAATTTATGTGTTAGAATAATTATGCCTAGCATTTTGTTTGAATTATTTGTGCTAGTATAGAAGTGTTGGGTCTTAGTTGTTAGTAGGGAGTGTAGTAATTGTGTGTAGTGTGAGAGAGGGGGCCTAAGTGTAAGTTTTCAAATCACTTTTTTTAACTACTCCCTCCCTACTCCTCATCTCCTCCCTCACTCCACTCCATTTCCCTGCACTCTCTCTCCCTCCTTCCATAGAAAGGTAAGTTTCTCTTCTTTATCTTCTCTCTTCATTCTCTCCATCTTCCCATCATCATCTCTCATTTCTTAAAAATTGAACATTGTTTAGATCGTCGATAGGATCGCGTAGAATCAAAAAGATTTAAATTCCGTCAACTTTGAGAAATCCGGGTAAGTTGCTTTTCCCCCTATTTTATGCTAGAAATGCTATTCCATGTTCATTTGATGTTATGAATGTCATTTATTGCATCTTGGGTTGATTTGGGAGTGATTTGCATTTTGTTCATTTTGTGAAATTTTGGCATTTGAATCACCCTGAGTGAGGCCCCTATATAATGTTGTTGGAGTTCTTTTGGCTCAAAATGGTGTAGGTACCCTAGTTCCCTTCTTGGTAGTGTTGAAATGGTAAAGATTTGGTTTGTATTGGATTTGGAGTTGTCAATGGAGGATACCCAGAAATTTGGCCGGAAATTGCCTTTCCGGGCAAGAAGGCGCGCGCATCCCTCCCTTAGGAGGCGCGCGCACCCTTAGGCCATCCTTGAATCAAGACCTTCTGTCATTAAGAGGCGCACGCACCCCATATATTGAAGCGCGCGCACCCTCTCCTTCTCCCAACTCGATTTTCCAACTGATCCAGGAGGCGCGCGCATCCCTCCCTTAGGAGGCGCGCGCACCCCCTCCCCTGTTATGAATTTATTCCCCTTTTTGGTCCAATCTTTCGAGAGTCGTATTTGGTTCATGCGAACTCCGTTTTAGGCGTATAAATTACCGTTTTAAAGCTCTCCTTAAGCTCTTCGATATGAGTAAGTAAATTTGGTAGAGTGCTCGAATTAATTGGATCCTTTGTGGTCAAATGTGATATGGGAATTGTGTTATCATTGTTAAGATTGTTGGAACACTTTAATTGTGTGTTGTTGGTTCATTTCACTTTCTTGGTGCCTTCTTGGTATGGTTCCCTACTTTGGAACCTTAAGTTGTTTAATTAAGCTAGTATTTATTACTTAGCCTTTATATGAAAGTCCAGCTAGTATTTTGTGTGTGTTTGGGCGATGCGAAACATTATGATGGCATGGCCAAGTCCATTGTGATGTTGACCATTTTTTTGCCCCCTTATTACCCTCCTCCAGATTGGCCTTGGATGTGAGAAGAGCTAGCTCCTTTGTGTGCATCTTAGCTTCTTGGAGCATGACTTTGTGGCATGTCTCCCGTCCCTTGTGACACTTCTTTTGGTTATTGGTTCCGGTACCGGGGTTTCTCTTCGGCTTTCATGCTATTATGAAGATGATGATTTGTTTATTATTGAAGCTGCGCAGCGATCCTTTATTTGGATGTTCCGGTTTGGAAAACCTTGGCTATATCCTTTGTTATGTGTTTATTTCCGCTGCTAGCTGTTATGTGATAAATGCTATGTGATATGTGATAATTATTATTGCTTATTGTATATTGCATCATAGCATGTCATGTAGTTGCATTAGTAACTTATTGAGATTTATCTCACCCCCTTTTCTTTTATCTTGTTTTTCCTTAACCCCCCCCCCAGGTGCTAAGGATTAGTCTCGCTGATCACGAGAAAGAGGACGTCGAGTGTGGATCCGTTCTTTTGGGGAAGGTTATTATAGGTTGGTTTACATTATGTAAATGTGTAACCATTTTGGGATAGTTGTACCAAACAATGACGTCACTAAGAATTGTATATTTGTATTTTGTTGGGCATAAACTTGTGGAAGTTTATGTTAGTTGTAATTGAATTTTATCAAACTTTGATTTGTAAAACTTGGATCATTACCTTTTGGTATCAAATGAAATTTTTAACTTCGGTATTTGTCAGTTTTTGTTTTAGAGTCGACGTCCAGATCGCGGTCTCGGGCCCGCGGGGTCCGGGGTCGCGACAGTTGGTATCAGAGCTATGGCATTAGCTCTATGTATAAGTCTAGGTGGATTAGTATGACCTAGGTGGGTAGTAGTGTGCGGAGTGATTAACGGTTGATGTTTTATGCAGGTAATTGTTCTCAATGTCTGGAAGAAGAAACAGAGGAGGTACTAGCGGGGCACAGAATCAGAATGATACAAGGGAAGAAGCACGTGCCATGTTTCAAGGCATGTTTGAGGCGGCCATGAAGGCCATACATGATCAAGGTCCGAGGGTAGAACAAGCACCACCCCGCTATGGATTGGAGCAATTTCTGAAGTTGAAACCGATTGAATTCAATGGGGAACCCGATGTAAGGAAAGCTGAGTTGTGGATTGAGTCTATGGAGAAGATTTACGATGTATTTGGGTGTTCGGATGAGGACAAGGTCCGGTTCGCGGCTTACAAGCTTGTGGGAGCCGCCGAGCATTGGTGGAAGGGTATTAAAGCTACTTGGGATGATACTCACACGGTGTATGCGTGGGAGTTGTTTGTGCGCAAATTCAAGGAGCATTTCATTCCGGTTGTTGATCAAAACCGAAAGGAGATCGAGCTACTCAACCTAGAGCAAGGTTTGTTGTCTATAGCACAATACTCGGCTAAGTTCATAGAATTAGCCCGGTATTGCAACTATTTGGTGAGGACCGAGGAACAAAAGGCTATAAGATTCATTCGGGGATTGAAGACCTCCATCCGTACTCAACTTATTGCTCAACGGATTGTGACATTCCAAGATGCGGTGGACCGAGCCTATTTGATAGAGCAAGATATTGGGGAGCATAAAAGGAAGACTGAGGTAGCTAACCCGAGCAAGCCGGGAGGGCAAAGCAAGCCTCAACACCGTTCTGATAATCGAGGTAACTTTGGGGGACAATCTCAGTCCCGAGGGCAACCGACCCCAAGGAACCCGGGTACCACTTCCGGGAACCAAGGGAGCCAAATTATGAGGCTTTGTTCGTATTGTCAAAAGGAAGGTCATTCTGAGGACCGGTGTTGGAAGAAGCAAGGAAGGTGCACAAAATGTGGACAAATGGGTCACTTTGTAAAAGATTGCCCGAGAGGTAGAGCACAAGCATCCGGGTCAGGAGTTAGTAATAATCAGGGTCAGAAAAGGGATGCCGCTGGGAAGCCCAGAGTCCAAGGAAGGGTATTTGCCATGAATCAACAACAAGCTACCGATGATCCATCCGTTATTGGAGGTATTGTTTCTGTGTCTAATGTGAGCGCGCGAGCGTTAGTAGATCCAGGATCATCTCATTCATACATTTCTGTGCAATTTGCTTCCATGTTAAATGCTGCATTTGAGTCTTTACCGTACGTGCTAGAGGTGTCGACCCCTATAGGAGAATGCTTGATTTCTGATCGAGTCTTTCGTGCTTGTGATGTGGTTATTTGTGGTCGTGTCCTTTGTGCGGATTTGGTGGTTCTTCCTATCCAAGACTTTGATGTCATTTTGGGTATGGATTGGTTGAGCAAGTTTCATGCGTCCGTTGATTGCCGTAAGAAAACTGTTACCTTTTCTATTCCCGATGTGCCTAAGTTTGTTTTTGAGGCTAGTCCTCTGAGTAGAAAGGTTCGCTTAATTTCTTTTATGAAAGCGAGAAAATTATTGCATAGTGGTTGTGAGGGGTATTTGGCTAGTGTTCTTGATACTAGGAAAGAATCCCCTAGTTTGGATAGTGTTCGGGTAGTTCGGGAATTTCCCGATGTTTTCTCTACCGAGTATGATATGCCTCCCGATCGTAAGATTGAGTTTTGTATAGATCTTTTGCCGGGTACAGCTCCAATTTCGAAAGCACCTTATAGGTTAGCTCCCGCAGAGTTGAAAGAATTAAAGGTTCAGTTGCAAGAGTTGCTGGATCGAGGGTTTATCCGCTCTAGTGTTTCCCCGTGGGGAGCACCGGTTTTATTTGTGCGGAAGAAAGACGGTTCCTTGAGATTGTGTATCGATTACCGGAAGTTGAATCAGGTTACGATGAAGAATAAGTATCCTCTACCGCACATTGATGATTTATTTGATCAGCTTCAAGGGTCCGTGGTTTTCTCTAAGCTTGATTTGAGGAGTGGGTACCATCAGTTGAAGGTTCGATCGGAGGATATTCCGAAGACTGCTTTTCGCACTCGTTATGGTCATTACGAGTTCTTAGTTATGCCGTTTGGGTTGACTAACGCGCCGGCCGTGTTTATGGATTTGATGAACCGGATTTTCCATCCCTATCTTGACTCGTTCGTGGTGGTTTTCATCGACGACATTCTTGTTTATTCAAAATCTCGAGAGGAGCACGAGCAGCATTTGAGGACAGTTTTATCCGTTCTTGTGAGGGAGAAATTATTTGCGAAGTTTAGCAAATGCGAATTTTGGCTCGAGAAGGTGTCATTTCTGGGTCATGTGATTTCTAAAGACGGGATTTCGGTGGATCCTTCAAAGATTGAAGCTATAGTGGATTGGAAGAGACCCGAATCAGTGACAGAGATTCGTAGCTTTCTGGGTTTAGCCGGTTATTACAGAAGGTTTATTGAAGGGTTTTCGAGGATTGCTACTCCGATGACTCAGTTGACCCGGAAGAATGTTCCGTTTGTGTGGACCGAGAAATGTGACAAGAGTTTCGAGGAATTGAAGAAGAGGTTGACTACCGCACCGATCTTGAATTTGCCTAATGGGAGCGATGGCCTAGTAATTTACAGTGATGCTTCGAAAGAGGGTTTGGGTTGTGTATTGATGCAGAATGGGAAAGTAATTGCATATGCTTCGAGGAAGTTGACCCCGAGTGAGCAGAATTACCTGACTCATGATATGGAGTTAGCGGCTATTGTCTTTGCGATGCACAAGTGGAAACACTATCTTTATGGAGCGAAGTTTGAAATTTTTACGGATCACAAGAGTTTGAAGTACCTTTTCTCTCAGAAAGAGTTGAACAATAGACAGCGCCGATGGATGGAATTGTTGAAGGATTATGATTGTACGATTTCTTATCATCCGGGAAAGGCGAATGTGGTAGCCGATGCGATTAGTAGAAAGTCTTATGTGGCTTCGATGATGGTCCGTGAATGGAAAATGCTTGAGGATGTTCGAGATTGGTCTCCTCGTGAATCGAGACATGGGGCTATTTTTGCGAATATTAGGGTGTCTCCGACCCTAATTCAGAGAATAAAGGAAGCTCAGAAAGAAGATCCCGAGTTGGTGAAGGTAATGGGTAAATTGAAGGAAAAGAACTTCGAGGATTTTTCTATTAGCCCGGTGGGAGTTTTGACTTTCCGTGGTCGTTTGTGTGTTCCGGATGTTAATGGAATTAAACAGAGAGTTCTTGATGAGGGTCACAAATCGAGGTATACTATTCATCCGGGTAGTACGAAGATGTATCAGGATTTGAAGCAACAATTTTGGTGGATTAATATGAAAAGGGAAATAGCCGAGTATGTATCGAGGTGTTTAACGTGTCAGCAGGTCAAAGCCGAGCATCAGAGACCCGCGGGACTACTTCAGCCGTTAGATATTCCCGAGTGGAAATGGGAGCATGTGACTATGGATTTCGTTACGGGACTACCTCGTACCCGTAGGAAGTATGACAGTGTTTGGGTAATAGTGGATAGATTGACCAAGAGTGCCCATTTCTTGCCTATTGATATCAGATATTCGATGGAGAAGATTGCGACCCTTTATATTGATGAGATTGTTAGACTGCATGGGGTTCCGGTTAGCATTGTGTCAGATCGAGACCCGAGGTTTACTTCTAGATTCTGGAAGGCGTTTCAGGAAGCTTTGGGTACAGAATTGCGATTCAGTACAGCTTTTCATCCTCAGACCGATGGTCAATCCGAGAGGACTATTCAGATTCTTGAGGATATATTGCGAGCGTGTTCGATAGACTTCTCCGATTCTTGGGATTCGCACCTACCGTTAGTGGAATTCTCTTACAACAACAGTTATCAGGCTAGTATCGAGATGGCACCGTATGAGGCTTTGTATGGAAGAAAGTGTAGATCACCTATGTGTTGGGATGAGGTTGGTGAAGCGAAAGTTTTGGGTATTGATTTGCTTCGGGATTCGGTTGAGAAAGTTAAAGTTATCCGGAATAGATTGAAGACAGCCCAGAGTCGTCATAAGAGCTATGCAGACAACCGAAGGCGAGATCTTAGTTTTCAGACCGGTGATTTGGTGTTCTTGAAAGTATCTCCAAAGGTGGGTATTCGTAGGTTTGGGAAGAAAGGCAAATTGGCTCCAAGGTTTATTGGCCCGTTTGAGGTTTTGGGAAAGGTTGGACTTCTTGCGTATCGACTCGCGTTACCGCCATCTTTGGACCGGTTGCACAATGTTTTCCACGTTTCTATGCTTCGGAAGTACGTTCATGATCCGTCTCATGTGTTACTGAGGATACCGGAGGATATTGAGCCCGATATGACTTATGAGGAACGACCGGTTCGGATCCTAGATTCCAAAGTCCAAGAGTTGAGGAGCAAAAGTATTGCGTTGGTTCGAGTACTTTGGAAGAATCATAACATCGAGGAGTCGACGTGGGAGCTTCGTGATGAGATCGAGAGGAAATTTCCGTGGCTTTTTGTTTAAGGTGAGTCTCGTTAAAATTCGGGTCGAATTTTCTTTAAGGGGGAGTGAATGTCACGACCCGAAATATAGGCTCTATTTTATTAGTAATTAAATGATTTTATTTAATTATTTGCTTATTTATTTATTTAAATTATTATTTATTTAAATAATTATGTGTGCAATTTATGTGTTAGAATAATTATGCCTAGCATTTTGTTTGAATTATTTGTGCTAGTATAGAAGTGTTGGGTCTTAGTTGTTAGTAGGGAGTGTAGTAATTGTGTGTAGTGTGAGAGAGGGGGCCTAAGTGTAAGTTTTCAAATCACTTTTTTTAACTACTCCCTCCCTACTCCTCATCTCCTCCCTCACTCCACTCCATTTCCCTGCACTCTCTCTCCCTCCTTCCATAGAAAGGTAAGTTTCTCTTCTTTATCTTCTCTCTTCATTCTCTCCATCTTCCCATCATCATCTCTCATTTCTTAAAACTTGAACATTGTTTAGATCGTCGATAGGATCGCGTAGAATCAAAAAGATTTAAATTCCGTCAACTTTGAGAAATCTGGGTAAGTTGCTTTTCCCCCTATTTTATGCTAGAAATGCTATTCCATGTTCATTTGATGTTATGAATGTCATTTATTGCATCTTGGGTTGATTTGGGAGTGATTTGCATTTTGTTCATTTTGTGAAATTTTGGCATTTGAATCACCCTGAGTGAGGCCCCTAGATGATGTTGTTGGAGTTCTTTTGGCTCAAAATGGTGTAGGTACCCTAGTTCCCTTCTTGGTAGTGTTGAAATGGTAAAGATTTGGTTTGTATTGGATTTGGAGTTGTCAATGGAGGATACCCAGAAATTTGGCCGGAAATTGCCTTTCCGGGTAAGGAGGCGCGCGCATCCCTCCCTTAGGAGGCGCGCGCACCCTTAGGCCATCCTTGAATCAAGACCTTCTGTCATTAAGAGGCGCACGCACCCCATATATTGAAGCGCGCGCACCCTCTCCTTCTCCCAACTCGATTTTCCAACTGATCCAGGAGGCGCGCGCATCCCTCCCTTAGGAGGCGCGCGCACCCCCTCCCCTGTTATGAATTTATTCCCCTTTTTGGTCCAATCTTTCGAGAGTCGTATTTGGTTCATGCGAACTCCGTTTTAGGCGTATAAATTACCGTTTTAAAGCTCTCCTTAAGCTCTTCGATATGAGTAAGTAAATTTGGTAGAGTGCTCGAATTAATTGGATCCTTTGTGGTCAAATGTGATATGGGAATTGTGTTATCATTGTTAAGATTGTTGGAACACTTTAATTGTGTGTTGTTGGTTCATTTCACTTTCTTGGTGCCTTCTTGGTATGGTTCCCTACTTTGGAACCTTAAGTTGTTTAATTAAGCTAGTATTTATTACTTAGCCTTTATATGAAAGTCCAGCTGGTATTTTGTGTGTGTTTGGGCGATGCGAAACATTATGATGGCACGGCCAAGTCCATTGTGATGTTGACCATTGTTTTGCCCCCTTATTACCCTCCTCCAGATTGGCCTTGGATATGAGAAGAGCTAGCTCCTTTGTGTGCATCTTAGCTTCTTGGAGCATGACTTTGCGGCATGTCTCCCGTCCCTTGTGACACTTCTTTTGGTTATTGGTTCCGGTACCGGGGTTTCTCTTCGGCTTTCATGCTATTATGAAGATGATGATTTGTTTATTATTGAAGCTGCGCAGCGATCCTTTATTTGGATGTTCCGGTTTGGAAAACCTTGGCTATATCCTTTGTTATGTGTTTATTTCCGCTGCTAGCTGTTATGTGATAAATGCTATGTGATATGTGATAATTATTATTGCTTATTGTATATTGCATCATAGCATGTCATGTAGTTGCATTAGTAACTTATTGAGATTTATCTCACCCCCTTTTCTTTTATCTTGTTTTTCCTTAACCCCCCCCCAGGTGCTAAGGATTAGTCTCGCTGATCACGAGAAAGAGGACGTCGAGTGTGGATCCGTTCTTTTGGGGAAGGTTATTATAGGTTGGTTTACATTATGTAAATGTGTAACCATTTTGGGATAGTTGTACCAAACAATGACGTCACTAAGAATTGTATATTTGTATTTTGTTGGGCATAAACTTGTGGAAGTTTATGTTAGTTGTAATTGAATTTTATCAAACTTTGATTTGTAAAACTTGGATCATTACCTTTTGGTATCAAATGAAATTTTTAACTTCGGTATTTGTCAGTTTTTGTTTTAGAGTCGACGTCCAGATCGCGGTCTCGGGCCCGCGGGGTCCGGGGTCGCGACAGTAAAGATTAACAATAAATGACAAGATCAAAGATAAATAGAGTTCTTAGATGAAGAGAAGGGAGGGGGAGAAGGTGGCTTTACCTATCTTGGTTTAGGCCAATCTTCCTTTCTCTCTTTCACTCTTTGTTCACTCTTACTCACACTATTCTGAGGTGAATTCGACAGAGTAACCTTAGTTCTAATGTTTCTCTCCCCTCTGAAATGATCACCAAGGGGTTCTATTTATAGGGACTGAGGGTGCCCAAACCATCCGTACGGCTAGGCCCCTCTAGTACCCAAAGCATCCGTACGGCTCAGCCTGGCGAGCTGCTGGATTTTTCCAATTTTATACCAGAGTAGTCCTAAAATTTATAGCTTATCCTAGGGAGGTCCTGGCCTATTAGCTTATCCCTAAAACAGTGCTAAGGCTACCTCTAAGATAGGTCAGTTTCAGATTGGGGTACTTACAGAGCCCCTCGGCAACGTCGCTTCGAAGGAGCGGGGTTGTCGATAGAAATAAGCATCCCAATCTGACGGGACGATGGCTATAACCGATTTTGGTTGCATGGATGGACCTAGTGGTATAGGATTCCTACGTATCCCGTTCGCGGGGAATCAAGCCTAACGTAGTTCGGAGGTACGCGGGGTTACTTTGGTCCGCAAGGAGGCATGACTCTAGGGGTCAGAGGCGAGACATGGTCAACTTGGCTCTATGGGAGACGGTTGACTTGTTGGGGATACGGTCAACTTGACTCTATAGGGGAGGGTTGACTTATACGGGACAGATTTTTACTGGGCTTACATCGGGGACGGCCTATGGTGACTATTCTAAGTCCAAGCTTGACCGGGGTCAACTCCATCTTCGGAGAGATTGACGGGAAAACTGGTCTTACGTCCCTCTAAGGACTGCCGGGACAAAGGCTCTAGCCTATAACGACTATTCTAAGTTATAGCTTGACCGGGGTCAACTCCGTCTTTGGGGAGATTGACGGAAAAACTGGTCTTACGTCCCTCTAAGGACTGCCGGGACAAAGGCTCTTAGCCTATAATGACTATTCTAAGTCATAGCTTGACCGGGGTCAACTCCGTCTTTGGGGAGATTGACAGGAAAACTGGTCTTACGTCCCTCTAAGGACTGCCAGGACAAAGGCTCTAGCCTATAACGACTATTCTAAGTCATAGCTTGACCGGGGTCAACTCCATCTTTGGGGAGATTGACGGGAAAACTGGTCTTACGTCCCTCTAAGGACTGCCGGGACAAAGGCTCTAGCCTATAACGACTATTCTAAGTCATACCTTGACCGGGGTCAACTCCATCTTTGGGGAGATTGACGGGAAAACTGGTCTTACGTCCCTCTAAGGACTGCCGGGACAAAGGCTCTAGCCTATAACGACTATTCTAAGTCATAGCTTGACCAGTGTCAACTCCATCTTTGGGGAGATTGACGGGAAAACTGGTCTTACGTCCCTCTAAGGACTGCCGGGACAAAGGCTCTAGCCTATAACGACTATTCTAAGTCTAAGCTTGACCGGGGTCAACTCCATCTTTGGGGAGTTTGACGGGAAAACTGGTCTTACGTCCCTCTAAGGACTGCCGGGACAAATCCTCTAGCCTATAACGACTATTCTAAGTCTAAGCTTGACCGGGGTCAACTCCATCTTTGGGGAGTTTGTCGGGAAAACTGGTCTTACGTCCCTCTAAGGACTGCCGGGACAAAGGCTCTGGCCTATAACGACTATTCTAAGTCTAAGCTTGACCGGGGTCAACTCCATCTTTGGGGAGATTGACGGGAAAACTGGTCTTACGTCCCTCTAAGGACTGCCGGGACAAAGGCTCTAGCCTATAACGACTATTCTAAGTCTAAGCTTGACCGGGGTCAACTCCATCTTTGGGGAGTTTGACGGGAAAACTGGTCTTACGTCCCTCTAAGGACTGCCAGGACAAAGGCTCTAGCCTATAACGACTATTCTAAGTCTAAGTTTGACCGGGGTCACTCCATCTTTTGGGAGATTGACCGGAAAACTGGTCTTACGTCCCTCTATGGACTGCCGGGACAAAGGCTCTAGCCTATAACGACTATTCTAAGTCTAAGCTTGACCGGGGTCAACTCCATCTTTGGGGAGATTGACGGGAAAACTGGTCTTACGTCCCTCTAAGGACTGCCGGGACAAAGGCTCTAGCCTATAATGACTATTCTGAGTCAAGGTTTTAATCTAAAGGGTCACTCGGGGGATGAAGGTTTTAATCTAAAGGGGTCACTCTGGGGACGAAGGTTTTTTAACCTAAAGGGTCACTCGGGGGACGAAGATTTGGTCAAGGCTACACTGCGGGATGGTTCACACATTTTCTTGATACCGGGAAAGAGCCTAGGGGTGACCTTCAAGACTCATTGTGGACAAAAAGGGTCCAAGACTTTGGAAAAATCATTTTGAGGGGAGATCAAAAGCATTTTGCTTGAAACATTGTCTTTGATAAATGTTGCCAATTGGCCAAATTTGAAAATGCTTACTTTTGAAGGCAAATCTTTTAACGAAACGTGTTTAGTCAAATTTTGGTTTTAACTTAACCGCGAGGTTTATATGCATAAAGTCCTTTTGAGCTTTATCCATTTCTTAGGAGTGGTTGGGAGTAGAGAAACCTCTTGTTGTCGATGTCGGGGTAGCCCCATGTCCTTGTTCCTATTGATGGCGACGTAGCCCCAATGTCATTGAATGTGTCGGGGTAGCCCCATGTCCTTGTTGCTGTTGATGGTGGCATAGCCCCCATGTCATTGAATGTGTCGGGGTAGCCCCATCTCCTTGTTGCTGTTGATGGTGGCATAGCCCCCATGTCATTGAATGTCTCGGTGTAGCCCCATGTCCTTGTGGAGGTAGCCCCAATGTCGTCCTCCGACTTTTGATGTTGGCGTGGACCCGTTGTCGTCTCGCGGCCTTTGATGACGTTAGGAACCCATCCCTTTTTTCATGATGCACTCTTTATTTTGCCTAGGCCGCCCTTTCGGGTTTTCAACCTAGCGGGCATCTCTTTTGCGTCTTTTATGGCACACCCTGTTTTTTGCCTAGGCCGCCCTTACGGGTTTTCAACCGAGCGGGCTACTTTTTTGGTGCCTTTCTTCTTTCTTTTTTTTTTTCATATAAGTGATCCAGCCGACTTGATAGAACGAGGACTTAATATATCTTTTGGAGGAGACATGCAAGGGCCTTTATTTAGGTGGGAGAGAGTCCCTTTATTTTGGTGAACAATGTATTATCATGGAACGAGAGGAAGCCCTTGCTCGACAGAATACAAGTGTTTAGCTCTTTCCTAAGATGTAGAGAGAAGAAGACTTGTTGAGACATTTAAAACTTGCCCTAGTTAATGTCATCAAATGATTGCTGGAATGGACCATGTTTATTATTAAGTCAAGATTATAACAAGCAATTAGCCTTAACATGTATAAATGTTGTGATCAATTAAGATTAAGATTCGATCAATGGCAAGATCAAAAGGTGTTTATGGGGAGATTGGTCATTATCTGGAAAATTGGTCATTGATGGGACCAAGGAAAGAGAACCGGGTCATTTTGGGAGGATCGAGGTTTGATGGATTCATTTCATGCTGTGACCGGACCCGAAGGTTGCCTACGTTCCCCTCAGTTTGAGGAGCTCAGGTCGCCGTAGTTCGGCCGTGGGGCCTTCTTTTGCTGGGGTTGGTGTCCTTTCGAAGGATGTTGTTGCTTTGCTGATGTAGATCACATTTCTTTGCGGTGAACTCCTCGGGATGTTCTTTGAGGTGGACTTTTGCAGTGAACTTGGTGAGCTTTTGAGGTAAACTTCCTCTTTGCCAATATTCATTTGCTTTCCTTTTTTCATTATCCATTTCTTTCTCTCTTATCATTTTTTAGAGAGAGGGGAAACATTAGCCCCAACTTGCTATCTTGGACATTGGCTCATTTATAGCCCCTTGGTGGAATTCTGCCACTTCTTACTTTGACTTTTGAAGATCTGGGAAGTCCTTTGCTTGGTTGCGCACGCGCGATCGTGGTTGAATCTTGGTGGTTGAGCAACAACATCCTCGCCTTTTCATTGTCTCGGGATGCCTTTGATGCGCATCAAGGATTTGTATAGGAAAGGTGTATCGGGTTGTGTATCGGGGTAATGTATGAGGGAAGATTTGCCATTGATGGTTTCTTCATGCCAATTGATCACAACATTTATTCATATCAAGATTAATTGTTTGCATTTGGAACTTTTCATTTGTGTTAGGTCCATTCATCCTTAATGAGTCGTCATTGACTAGTATGCTTAGAAGTCAATTCGTCATTTTGGGGACGTAGCAATCAATTGATAATAACAAGCAAGTCAATTTCAAGAGTAAACATATATTGCAAATAATGTCTCAAGTCTAGAGAGAAGAGAAGGAAAATGACTCTTTTATTTAGATAACTTTGTACATACATGTCCAAGTGCGGAACTCTGTAAAAATAAAAAGACACGGTCCAGAATGGACTCCTTTTTTTTTCTTTCTAGAACCTATGAGGCTGGAAGACTCACATTTTTTTTTTTTTTTAAGGATGGGTTCCCATGAAGCACGATGATCCATTTTCTTCCACAGTTGTTGGAGTGGTTGTCGGCGGCATATTCCATGTCTTCCACGGGGAACTCGGGTTCCATGTCGGCGGGAAAGATGTCGCGAGGCCTCCACTTGGCTTGGCGTTGCAATTGCCGGGGTCGTCTACTCATGAGGGCGAGTTGGGAGCTTGCCTGTTGGCCAAGCCTTTTGGTGATTCCCTTTCAAGGTGCGTAATCTCCGTGCATTGCATTCGGCGAGAGTATGGATTTCCCTGTGATGTAACCGCCTTTGGCCTTCCGAAGCTTGGGCTTCTTCTTGTAGACGGTGTCCCAATTGTTTGATCTCATTGCTCATGTGGACGGTTGCCAATTCGGATGTGGGCTCCTTGGTCAATGCTTCCAGTGGACAGAACCGCGAAGAACTTTTAGCATATTAAACCTCAAGGTGAAATTATAACCATGATTTGAGAAAAATGCTTCATTATCGGATTAGCTTTTTAGGAAAAACTTGATCTTTTATTTTAAGAAAACTTGATCTCCATTTTTTATTTTTATTATTATTTATTTTTATTATTTTTTTTGTAAGCTTTTGACAAGGCAAAAATGGCAATAATAATCTTATTAAGAGAACTGACAATGGACCCAAAATGGTAACCACATGGCATCAACCGTGTTGGGTTTTGAGCAAACATGCGCAGCGGAATTAAAACCCAAAAGCCTAGATCCGATCAAGATGATTAAATTAATACGGAGTTGAATTTAGAATACTAACCGTGATGGAGCTTTAAGATTTTCGGATCTTCAAATCTTCAAGTCTTCAAGCTTTAGATTTGATCTCCTCGTTCTTCGCGTTCTTCGGATCACGATTACAGGAACACGAACTTTGAGATGTTAAAACAAACATCCTCTATGTGTATCCACACACGAACGAATATCTAGAACGATTCTAGATCTGGATTGCTAGACCCATTAGAAAACACGCTTTTCTAATCTTCAAAGGCTATATGAATTTTGGTGTTCTTGAGCTTTTTGATTCTTAATCTAAACTCAAGAATATGTTTTTCAAACACATGGAGGCTACCAATAATGATACAATATCAATCCATACTGATTAGGGTTAAGAGAGAGGTATTTAAACTCATTAGTCCTAAACCTTTTAGGAGAAATAAGTCAAAACCCGTCAAAACACGAAATCAGATTTTTGGCCCAAACAGGGCCTGCTCGGCCGAGTCATATAAGGTGCTCGGCCGAGCACCTCTGTGCCAAAACTTTCTGTTTCTCATGCTCGGCCGAGTCCTTTGAGATGCTCGGCCGAGCACCAGCAAAAAGTCATTTTTAGCCTTTTAAACACTTCGTTCTTTTGTGTGTGACCCCATAGGATTATATTAAGTTGGCAATGAGTCCAACCAAGGTCAAACTCATAAATCATGAGCGGACTCTAGCAAGCCATCATGACTACCCAATTAATATAACTTAAAGAAGTTCATAATCCTTAATAGAACATATCACAATCCTTTTGTCTCACGATATCATATTGAACATAAGTCATGGTCCACATCAACTTATATTGTTCAATGCTTTCTCGATCTTGAGTAGATTGATAATGAGCAAATGGTATTGATCTCATCAATTCATTTGAGCGCGGCCACGCATTTAATCAATCTCACTCTATGAGAGGCCCAAGCGGATATCTCTCTTGAGAGAGGGACAAATCCCATATTGACTTATTACCTTTCCCTACATGAATCCGATTATGCCAATCGTAGCCTTTATAACCACCCGGTTAGGGGTGACGTTTGAGTACGTCAAACATAATGTTCATCATGTGGAAGACTGTAATAATCTCAGGTCTAAGGATATCAATGATATAACTATTATGAGATTTAATTATAACATTTGACTATGACATAAATCTCATAGGTGGGTCATGTCCAGTACATGGTCACCAACATGTACCCATAAGCTTAATCTGTATCATATACACATGATCATCACATCATCATCAATTAAACTTATACTGGTTGTTCATAAGCACTAGGGACGGGGATTATTATAATAAACATGTAAAACATATAATAACCCAAAGTTGTTATCTCTATAACAAATGGGAACATGATGTAACGTAAGGCCTTTCTCAAGGGCCTAGAGCATAATTCCAACAAACCGGGGAGTCAAGACTTTAACCAAACCTAACAGACATCTTAACCGACTTTTCCTAAAGACTTATCATACGCCCTAAAAGCAACTGGCTCTTCCTAAGGATGAAAACAGACTCCTTCTAAGGGGAGGTTGATAGGAGAGGTTTCGGAACTCTGTCGTTTGCTGTGGCAACCGCAACACCATTCATTTCGCAACCCGGGGCATTCGGCCCTTCAGACATTTTCTGTGCCACTGATCTTTTCCAAACGCCTTCCGTCGTTTTGGCTTTGCTGATTTTAGGAACCACCGTTTGGGACACTGATTTTGTCAATTCTTCCAAAACAGGCTCTCCCACTTTGGGATTGACAACTTTGTCAACCGCGGGCTCCTTTTCCTTGGGACGGACATCACTCCATTTACCGACCATCGGGGAAGTCACAAATTCGAGCATTTTGAAGCCCGAGTCATTGGCTGTGTCGAGGGCGTGGGGGCGTCCAAGCTTTCCCTTCTCAATTAGCTTCGAGATGATGCGTTTTATGGCGGTGCAATCATTGGTATCATGGCCATGGTAGTTGTGAAAGGCACACCATTTGGTCTTGTCGCGATGTTTTTCAAGATTCTTTGGCCGGAAATCTTCGAGGGGCCACATGAGGCCTTGTTTGACCAATCCTTCAAACACTTTACTTATGGGCATTCTGAAATCCTCAAACTTTGTGAAATAGAGCTTGACTCGGCCTTTGGCTTTTCTTTCATTGTTGACCGGAGCGTGGTGGGGATGAGAATCACCGTTACTCAATGCAAAGGGGTGCCCCTTGAGTGTCCTTTCAAATTTAGTTTCCATTTGTTTTCTCTTTCCCAACAACATACCCGACTGAGGTGCAACATGAGGATTCTGTGGAAGTGCGTGGGTGTTGGCATACCCATAACCTTGGTTGCTTGCAGGAATATACATTGGAGGCATGCAATGAGCTCGTGGTCCAAAAGGTCTCCGATTACAGAAATGATACGGGTCACCATGGAATCTTATCGGGAAATCCGGTGGAAGTCGGTTAGTGATGCATGGTTGGGTATCCACATATGGTCTAAACAGTGACTGAGCTCCGGTGACTTGGTTGATGGCATTAAACCGAAGGGTATGGTATTGTGAGTATGATGCTCGGGGCGTAACCGGTGTGAACAGTGGTTTGTGGGCCTTTTGAGTGGATTGTGTTTGGGGTTTTATAGGAAGTGTCTCATGGGAGATGTTGGATTTGGGATGAGGCGGAGTGAGGAAGATTTGAGTGAGAGGCTCGTTATAGATGACGGCGTGTTGGGGCGAAGAAATGGAGGCCTTGGTATTTTGGTGAGATGGAGGGGGAAATCTTAGGTTACAATCCGGAGGTCGGGTAGCTTCCACCCTTTCATTGTGGTTGGTCACTTTAGTGAAGGGCCCATCAGTTGTGACATCTCTTTGTCTCATCGACTCGTTGAACGGGTTCCGTGTTTCCTTGTGGCTCTTCGTGATGACTTCCTCCGTAGCCCCGGAGGCTTCTAGAGTTTGGAGCGGCTCTTCTTTCGTCAGGATATCCGGGTTGTCTGAAACGTCGTTTCCCAAACTACCATCCATCAAAGAGGTCTTTCTGAGGTACCGGATCGGAGAGGTTGTATTGACCGGGGAACTTTCTGACTCCACACGCACTAGGCGGTGACATGATGCTCTCTTCCACTTCATCTGAGTTACGGGGAAGACAAAAGGTAGCTTTAGGCTTGGGTAAACACTGAGTGAATGCTCATGTTACTGATGGGGAACGACCGCTAGGCTTAGACCTATGGGGTAAAAAGGTGGACAGGGTCAAATGGGATCTTAAATCCATCCGAGATTCAAACGGGGGTCTACTTACAAGGTTGTAACAGACTTCTTGGATGGCAACGGGGGATCCATTCAAAGACTTGACTTCCTAGGGGACTATTCCTAGGGGTTTAGCGGGGACCTAGGGGACAGCGCCTAAGGTCTTGACGGGAATCTTAACGGGGTCTCGGAGGACAACGGGGGTCCGTCCAAAGACTTAACGAAATCACACAACGGAGGTCTTGGAGGACAACGGGGGTCCGTCCAAAGACTTAACGAAATCCCATAACGGAGGTCTTGGAGGACAACGGGGTCCGTCCAAAGACTTAACGAACTCACAAGCCGAGGTCTTGGAGGACAACGGGGGTCCGTCCAAAGACTTAACGAAATCACAAGCGGAGGTCTTGGAGGACAACGGGGGTCCGTCCAAAGACTTAACGAAGTCACAAGCGGAGGTCTTGGAGGACAACGGGGGTCCATCCAAAGACTTAACGAAGTCACAAGCGGAGGTCTTGGAGGACAACGGGGGTCCGTCCAAAGACTTAACGAAATCACATAACGAAGGTCTTGGAGGACAACGGGGGTCCGTCCAAAGACTTAACGAAATCACATAACGGAGGTCTTGGAGGACAACGGGGGTCCGTCCAAAGACTTAACAAAGTGACATTTATTAACGCAAGAATGTGTCGAAGACAAGAAACAATGAACGGAGCAAGCTCATGCCACGTGCAATTATTTATTCGTTCAACTTTACTTAAAACACATTTTTATTCATAAATGGTTGGAAAAGATTCCTCTTATTTTTCGCAACTATTCTATATCCTGGATCAGTGGAGGCCATCACTACGCCTATAGACCCCTCGTTTTTCACCTAGGGTCATCCTAATCACGGTTAAGCCCCAGTCGGGATCGAGACTTTTCTCCGAAGGCTACACCGAAGGCTGCACCGACATTCTGACATGACCTCATTTTGAATGAGGCGTCTCGATCCTTGACCATAGGCTTAAGGATGATTAAAATAACTCGTTCATTAGGGTTTAACGACACGGTGTCACCCTATCCTTAGTACATGGCCCTTGCTAATTGCGGTCGTCACTAACACACGAGTTGAAGGCTGGTTAGGCCATGCTTGCATTACATCAAGGAGTCACAACTCGGGCATTAATTTGGCCACAATTAGCTTTGAGCACGTATCAAGGATGTGGTAACGTGAACTAGACCAAAAACCAACCATAGTCACGGTATTTGTGTGTCACGGACAAGTGTGGTTGACCCGTGCGCGCATCGAAGGGAACAAGAGCACCCAACGAGCTGCATCGTGGCATCCACCCTAGGTTTAAAGGGTATTTAGAACGTGCACGGTCAAGTGCGCGTGGTGTGAAGTCATTCTATGCTCCTTTTTGAGTAAAAAGAAAGATTTTCAATTCGTTTTTCGATAGCATGAGCATGGCATAAGCAAGATATGAACAAGTATGAACAAGCATGGATTGAGCAATTTATACACAACAAATCAAGGAATATAAGCAAACAAAGACCAAAACTTGTACATGTACCAAGTTGTGCACAACAAAGAATTTTGAATCAAACTTTTGCAAAAGAAATATTTTACATTGAAACCCTTTTGTACAAAGCAATTTGTGTACAACAAGAAGACTTAAGAAAAACTCTTACAAAAAGGATTATGCACGATGAGGTTTTGGAAACCATTTTATTGACAAAAGATCATGCATAACCAAGTTTTATTACCTTTCAAAACCAAGTTTTGGCCAAAAGAATGAAGGTAATGTGCACAAGTAAGACTGTAAATTTGGAACCTGGACAAGTAGAAGCAGAGGGGCACCCAGAATGTTGCAGCCCTGCACCAAACTGTTAATTGGCAACATTCTGGCCCCTACCCAAAGTAGCCATACGGCTAAAGAAAGAGGGTGAAGATTTTTCTCAGTTTCTCCAACTTCTGATCATCAAGCCCCAGTTTATTGTATTTCCAGAACGTATGTACTCAAAACAGTTCAAACAGAAACATCAAACACACACAAATATGCAAGAAGTCAACTAACGGGAACGGGAGTTTGACCCACATAAAAATGTCCCTGAATCTTCTAGAAAGAAGTCCGAAAGCACTCTAATCCCCAGCGGAGTCGCCACTGTAAGGATCCCGCCCCAAAAAAACACACGAGCGCGTTTCAAGGGCGAAATACCAAACGCGGGAACCGGACCAATTTAACGGAGTCGCCACATTTTGTTAATTTTAAACCCAACAAAATGACAAAGGTTTGAGTTCAAAGGTTCGGAGGTCAGGTTACAACTTGGGAAGAGTTTTTACGTCCTCCCAAGTTGCCTCGGACAAAGCCGAGTCTCCCTTGTTAGTTAACAAAAGTGCATCTTTTCAACTGAAAAAGGGGTTTGTTTGACAAGAAAACAGAAGACAGAAGGGCAAAATGGTCAATCTCCCCATACGGCCAAAGTAGCCGTACGGATGGGGAGACCACTCCTGGGATTTTACAGTTTGTTCAAGCAACAGTCCAGTTCCAGGCATAAACAGAGCATTCTGCTTGAACTGGACCAAACTGTTCTGATTTCAGTTTGTTATTCCAACACAAAACAACATTAACAACTCATTCCTATGCCATTTGATCATCAAAGAACCTCCCAAAACAAGAGTTTGGGCATGATCAAAGGCAATCATGGGAGAAAAATGAAAAAGGTGGCCAATATGCCCTTTTGAGCCATAGTGACCATTTGATGAGTAAAGATTGAAACTTTACCATCAAAATGGCTCTTCTAGGAAAGATTAATCCTTTAGGGGCAAGAACAAACCATAAATATTGGATCTTTATTACCCAAACTTGGGAATTTTGGGCTAGATTAAGGTGATGAGGATAAAGATTGAGACTTTATCCTCAACATGATCATCATAGCTTAAAATGAGCAAAATGAACAACAAGAGCATCATCCATGACAAGAATGTAAATGAACAATCAACAAGCCATGATCAAACTAGGTTTGAACCTCTTCCACACAAAGTATGGAGGGCACCTTTGATCATCTCATGTCTTGGACTAGGAAATTTAAATAGTAATGATATATATATATTGCTTGAATGGACAAGACTTGAAAGAATGTAAAGATCAACAATAAATGACAAGATCAAAGATAAATAGAGTTCTTAGATGAAGAGAAGGGAGGGGGAGAAGGTGGATTTACCTATCTTGGTTTAGGCCAATCTTCCTTTCTCTCTTTCACTCTTTGTTTACTCTTACTCACACTATTCTGAGGTGAATTCGACAGAGTAACCTTAGTTCTAATGTTTCTCTCCCCTCTGAAATGATCACCAAGGGGTTCTATTTATAGGGACTGAGGGTGCCCAAACCAGCCGTACGGCTAGGCCCCTCTAGTACCCAAAGCATCCGTACGGCTCAGCCTGGCGAGCTTCTGGATTTTTCCAATTTTATACCAGAGTAGTCCTGGAATTTATAGCTTATCCTAGGGAGGTCCTGTCCTATTAGCTTATCCCTGAAACGGTGCTAAGGCTACCTCTAAGATAGGTCGGTTTCAGATTGGGGTACTTACAGCTGCCCCCTTTTTTTATTATTATCTCATTCTGGAAAAGAACCGGAGGCGCGCGCATTTGTAATTTAGAAAGGGAGGCACGCGCTTTTGATGATGTCGGGCAAAGGCACCCAGTTCTGGGCATATCTGTAAACTGATGGGTTCAAGGGATTGCCTTGATAAAAAAATTAATACTTTTCCCCTATAAACATTGTTAGCACAAATAACATAGAATTGAAGGACATGAAGGAAGGCGGGTGATTCTGGTAATTGGCGTCGGACGCGCGCGCTTTAGGCCAAGAAGGGCAGAGGCGCACGCTTCCAACCTTTTTTACCAGAATGCCCAGAAAACAGAATAAAAGAACACCAAAAGCAGAAACGCAAGTTTAACCCTCTAAATCTTCCCCAGCAGAGTCGCCACTGTAGATACCCCGGAAAATCCCACTACTTGGCTAGAGCGGTGGATTATCCTAGGATGTCTAATTGATTTTAATTTGTAGAGTAGCCACCTATGTTTTAGAGGAACATAAGAAAAACCTAAAGAAATAGCCTATTTTATATCACGAAACTAAAGATTCGGGAAGAGAAGGGTTCGGGGGTTAGGTGACGGAGTGGGAAGTACTTAAACACCCACTCCGCCCCGCTTACTCGGGTCTTGCTACTAAAGGTGTTCTAATGCTAAAAGTCCTATTGATATTAAAATGCGCTAACAATTGTATAGTAAAGAAAAGGGGAAAATAAAAGGGAAATAAAAGAGAATTATTTTATTTATAAATTTATGCTAAATATTACATATCAAACAATTACATTAATAAATGAATGGTAAATTAAAATGGAGTTTAGAATGTTGGAATGTAACATTGACCAAACTTCAATAGTGAAGTGGCCTTTTGGTTGTATTCCTTTGTATGGAGATTGCATACACATTAGAAGAGATGGAAGATGAAGAAAGCAAATAAAGAGTTTTGATAAAGAGAAGTAAAAGATTTTAGAAGAAGAGAATGAACATTGTACCTTGTGTTTGAATGTGGAAGAGCCAATTTGTCTATAGTAACCACTCTTTGAAAATGGACTTTTGAGTTTTAGAGAGTTTTTGAGTCAAGAATCCTTCCCCCCTTTCCATGGTGGAATGAAAAGGTATTTATAGGTGTTAGGGAAGTGTTTGTGGTCACAAAGATGGCCCTTCCCAGGATCAAGCCAAGGCATAATGGTTTTGGGGGTTACAAATCAGAAAATGAGGGAAATTTGGCAAAATCTGGGATTCTGGAGGTGGGAAGCGCGCACATCCCACCCCCCCTATGGGAGGCGCACGCCTCTCACAAAGGAGGGCAAAGGCGCGCACGTCCCTCCTTCAAAAAATCCATATTTTAGCCCAAAAGTTAACCCCGTTATGCAGTTAAGCCCCGAAACTAACAAAATCAGTCAGAAACTTAACGAACATCACCAAAGTCAACAAAAACAAAGTAAACAAAGACTCAAGGTTGACTTTGTCACTTAGTCGAGTCCAAGACTAACGTAGTAAGTCAAGAACTTAACGGAAAGTAACAAAAGTTAACGAAAAGTAACAAAACTTAACAGAAAAGAGGAAGATAGAGGATGTGTATGCAATCGGGACATGAGAGGTCCAAGGCGGGGTGTCTACACTAATGGATATAATTGGACACGTACTCCAATCAATGAGCTACAACACATGGATTCTCAACGGCTACATTTATCAAGCTCACTATAAATACCTCATAACTTCAAACCTTTGAAGTTGCTAGAATTCACGCTTTGAGAGAAAAGTTTGAAGATTTGAAGATTGTTCTTAAATTTCCCAGATTTCCAAGATCACCTTCATACATTCATCACTATCCCCGATCCTAAAAGCCTTATAACACTTTAGTTTTATTGTTCTCTCAATCTCATAGATCTAAAGTGTAACGCCTCACCCAATTTTATTTTCATATTTTTCATATTATATGATTTAAATCCATTATGTGATTTATGTGTGAATTTGATATGATAGATAAGATTTTATGGCTTGCATATATTATTTGGGAATATTTGTTAGTTTATGTGTTAGTAGAACTTTGTTAAGTTGCATTAATGAACTAGTGTGACTTATAGGCTTATGTAGAATTATTGGACTTGGTTGCTCAAAATGAAATTTGAGGGGGTCCAAGTGTAAAGTTGCAAGTTGATGGAGATTTTATCTCCATCTCCTTGCTCAGCACACACACACACACTAAAAACTATTCCTCCATTGTTCTTGCTTGGGAAAAAGAAAAGGTAAGAAAATATTTTGTATAAATTCCCCTAAATTCATTTACTACTCTATTTCAAATTCTAAATATATATAATTGTTCAAGGCATTGAATAGAGTATTTCTACCGATTCAATTTCCGTTTTCTTGATACTTTTCCGGAATAGGTAAGTTACTAAATTCCCTATTTAAGGTTGAAATTAGTCATTCTTGAGTCATATGAGGTTATATATGGTGAATTTATGAATTTTACTTAGTTTCATGAAGCTATTTGAAATAAGTAAATTTTAGGTTTTGGGTCATTGAATTTCATGTTCTGAGTTGTTGTTGGTATAAGGAGTATTGTATAGTGGGTATTGGTGTGTTAGACACCCAAACTAAGTTCAGCTCAAGTGTAAAGTAATTGTAGGATTTCTGGGGTTGTATGGTTGGGAAAAAAAATGAGTTTTGGACAAGAAAAACCCAGAAACTGAATGCTGATGTTCTGAATTTCGACTATGAGGCGCGCGCACCCTAGAGAAGGAGGCGCACGCACCCTTTATCTGAAGTTAAAATTTTGGCTTTTGGAAGGAGGCGTGCGCTCCCTTTTGGGAGAGGCGTGCGCACCCTATAAAATGTGAAATAGCCATAGCTTCAGTAGTTGGAAGCGCGCGCACCCTTGAAATGGAGGCGTGCGCACCCTTGGTTGAAATATTCAAGGCCTCACTTCTGATTTAGGGAGGCGCGCGCACCCGTGGAGGGGAGGCGTGCGCACCCTTCCCCTGTTTCAGCCTCATTTGATCCTTTTTATTCCTAAGTGTTGGTAATTGATAGGGAGTACTTTGTATGCATTATGAAAGCTTATATTGATAAGTAACTGATTGTTTACACTCTTCATGATGACTAGAAGATGAATTGGTAAATGATACATACTAAATGTGTTACAAGTGAATTTGAGCATTTCATACAATTATGCCTAAGTGATGTGCATGGTTAATAGTCTAGTCCCTTACTTTGGGCCTAGTACTAGTTTCATATTGTCAAGTAAATAATACTTGTATACTTGGTTATGAGTCCAGCTGGTTTATGTGTTTCGGGGGTGTATAGGTTCACGTTTATTATGAGAGCTGGGGCTGAGTAATAACTGTGAATCTATGCATCTGTGACCGTTTGCTCCTACTATTGATCACAGTAGGGGTCTAGCTTTCTCAATGATTGGAGCATTAAGCACAATGATTGAATAGCTCTTTTGTTCTTGGTTCTTGGTTTGAGATACTGGGTAACGGGTCTCCTCTGATTTTGTGAAGTGGCCTTCAACATGAAGATCGACATCAACGTTATGTTTAGGCATGGAGTAATAAGGAAGAAAGAAATATCCTTTGTAATGTGTACTTAGCTATACGTGTTGCATAATGAGTAGGAGTAGCTACTCATGTGATGTGCTACTTGATATACATATGGTTAATGAACTGTTTCCATGCTTCATGTCTATATGTATGCATATCATACTATGATAGTAGTAACTTACTGAGATTTTATCTCACCTCGTTTATTGTTTCTTTTTTTCCTTAGATCCAAAGAAGGCTAGCGATAGCTCGAGGTGAGGATCGTAGTATCCAGTTCGGGTGCTAAGGGAGATATCTTTTGGGTAGGTTATTATACTTTTGTTTTATGAGGACGTAGGTTAGACTGAGTATGTTAAACTCAGAATTTATGGGGTACAGTTGTGTATATGTAAATAGAGTTATCTTCTTTAGTTTGCCGGCTTGTAGGCTGAGTAATGGAAGTATAGAAGTTAGTTTTTGGCTATGTAAAGTAGAAAAAGGTGGTCAAGAGTTGAACCATCTTTAGTAGTGTATCTCCTACGTCATTAAAGGAGTATAGTTGTATTTTAGTTTTAAATTTTACCCGTTTTTAAAGTAGTGGCGTGTCTAAATTCTATGGTTTATATCAAATCTAAGAATTTGGGGCGTTACAGTTGGTATCAGAGCTATGATTAGCTATAAGCCTAGATAGGGTCTATGGCCTAGGTGGGTTGGTTTTTGGGTTGTTTTATTAACGTCGAGTGTTTATGTGTAGGGTGGAGATGAGTCATTCTGAGGATATTGGTAGTAGTACCCAGGGAAATGAGGAATCTGAAACTCCTTCTGTAGAGTGGGTGATGATTATAATGTGGATTACAAGCAGATGTTTCAATTGTTGGCTCAATTTGTCTCCAACCAACAAGGACAGAATAATCCGGGGCAGACACAGTCAGGAGCTGATGACAAGGGTTATGCCAGTCGTCTTGCCAAATTCCTGAAAATGCAACCTCGTAGCTTTAATGGAGAACCCGATGCAGTAAAAGCTGAAGAGTGGATAGAAAGTATTGAGAAGATATTCGCTGCTTTGAAATGTGAGGATAAAGAGAAGGTAACCTTTGCAACTTTTAAATTAGAAAAAGCTGCGGAGCACTGGTGGATGGTGTTATGCCAAAGCTGGGAGCAAGAGAAAGATGTACAACATACTTGGGCAGATTTCCTTAAAGAGTTCAACTCACATTTCATTCCCTCAGTTGTCCAAGATCGAAGAGAGATGGATTTTCTGAATCTAGTACAAGGGAACATGACAGTGGGGCAATATTCCTCCGAATTCACTAAACTTGTGAGGTATTGTAGTCATCTAATTCCAACTGAAATAAAGAGGGCTCAAAGGTTCGTGAAAGGATTAAAGATGGAGTATAGGAAGCAACTTCTTTCCTTACAACTCACTAGTTATCGACAAGCAGTTGAGAGGGCATATGCAATTGAGAATGACATTGATGAACATAGAGTTAAACCGAGAGTTCCTACAGGAGGTCAACCATTAGTACGTGTTCCAGAAAGGGCTCAGAGTACCAGAAGTAAAAGGGGTGGATTCAACCGACCGAGTGGTCGACCTCAGAGGCAAGCAGAAAGTATGGGAAGTGTATCAGTGGGTTCAAAGCCGAATGTTTCGAGTTCGAAGTGGACTTGCAAGTATTGTTCCAAAGATGGCCATACTGAAGACCGGTGTTGGTTGAAGCAAGGAAAATGCTTAAACTGTGGTCAGAGTGGACATTTCAAAAGGGATTGCCCAAATAGTAAGGGAACTTCGGGAGAAGGTACCGGACAGCAGGCTTCGGGTAGTAAGCGTGATAGTGGGGGTCGGCCTAAGGTTCAAGGTCGAGTATTTGCTATTGATCAGCACAGGGTGGCTGAGTCTACAGCAGTGATAGGAGGTACCATTTTTCTTTTTAGTATGCGAGCGCGAGTTCTTATAGATCCAGGATCATCTCATTCTTATGTGGCATCGCATTTTGTGTCTCATTTACCTGTTGTTCCTGATTCTATGCCTTATGTGTTAGAAGTATCTTCTCCTATGGGAGATTGCATGCTAACTACAGAAGTATATAAGAATTGTGATGTGCTTATAAGTAATCATATCCTTCAAGCTGACCTAGTAGTATTGCCCATAAGGGATTTTGATGTGATACTTGGTATGGACTGGCTTTATATGCATTATGCATCTGTCGATTGTCATCAAAAGGTGGTTACTTTTTCTGTGCCAAGTTTGCCTGAATTTATTTTTGAAGGTGATAGACCTATGTGTAGTTTTCATGTTATATCTGCTTTGAGGGCTAGGAAGTTGTTGTCTGGGGGTTGCACCGGGTATCTTGCTTGTGTGATTGACAAGAATATATCTGTAGCAAAGCTGGAAGATATTTCTGTGGCGTCTGAGCTTCCGGATGTGTTTTCTACTGAATATAGTATGCCACCGGACCAGGAACTTGAATTTTGTGTTGAGTTGTTACCAGGTACCGCACCGATATCTAAAGCTCCATATAGAATGGCTCCCGCTGAGTTAAGAGAATTTAAGAAGCAACTCGAGGAGTTACTGGAGAAAGGGTTTATCAGGCCTAGTGTGTCTCCTTGGGGTGCACCAGTATTATTTGTGAAAAAGAAGGATGGTACTCTGCGGTTATGTATTGACTACCGAGAGCTTGATCAGGTAACAATTAAAAACAAGTATCCGCTACCTCACATTGACGACCTGTTTGATCAACTTCAGGGGTCCGTGGTTTATTTGAAGCTTGATTTAAGAAGCGGATATCATCAATTGAAAGTCCGAGAAGAAGATATACCAAAGACAGCCTTACGTACTAGGTACGGACATTATGAGTTCGTGGTTATGCCATTTGGGTTGATGAATGCTCCTGCGGTGTTTATGGATTTGATGAACCGGGTTTTCAAACCCTATCTAGATTGATTTGTGGTGGTTTTTATAGATGACATCTTGGTTTATTCTAAATCCAAGGCGGAGCACGAGCAACATTTGAGGATGGTATTGGGTGTTCTTCGGGACAAGCAATTGTTTGCCAAATTTAGTAAGTGTGCCTTCTAGTTAGAAGAAGTTTCTTTCTTGGGACACGTGGTGTCAGAGGCCGGTATTTCTGTTGATCCCTCAAAAATAGAAGCCATAGTTAAATGGAAGAGACCAACTACAGTCACGAAGGTACGTAGTTTTCTGGGATTGGCAAGTTATTATCGAAGATTTATTGAAGGATTTTCAAAAATTGCTACACCAATGACATGTTTTACTCGGAAATCTATAGCCTTCGAATGGGATAACAAGTGTGAAGCGAGTTTTCAGGAGTTGAAAAGAAGATTGACGATGGCTCCAGTATTAGCTTTGCCTAATGGGTCAAATAATTTTGTGGTTTACACGGATGCTTCAAAAGAAGGGTTGGGTTGTGTGTTAATGCAAAATGGTAAGGTAATTGCTTATGCCTTGAGAAAATTGACTCCTTATGAAGTGAATTATCCTACTCATGATTTAGAGCTGGCTGCGATTATATTTGCGTTACACAAGTGGAGGCATTATTTATATGGGGCTAGATTTGAAGTGTTTACAGATCATAAGAGCCTAAAGTATTTATTTTCTCAGAAAGAACTTAACATGAGACAACGCAGATGGATGGAAAAATTGAAGGATCATGATTGTACAATTTTGTATCACCCGGGAAAGGCTAATGTGGTGGCAGATGCTTTGAGTAGGAACACCTATATTGCACATTTGATGGCCCGAGAGTGGAAATTGCTAGAAGATTTGTGAGACTGGAATCCTTATGAGTCGAGTCATGGCTTGAGTTTTGCGAATATAAAGGCTACATCTATTCTACTTCAACAGATTAAAGAAGCTCAAAAGATTGATCCTGAATTACAGAAGATTGTTAATGGAATGAAAAAAGGTAAACAACCCGACTTTGCCTTTAATAATGATGGGATTCTTACTTTTCGTGGTAGGGTTTGTATTCCAGTTGATAGTGAGATTAAATTGCAAGTATTAGAGGAGGCTCATAAGACAAAGTATACCATACATCCGGGAAGTACGAAGATGTATCAAGATATGAAGAAGCATTTCTGGTGGAACTGTATGAAACGGGAGATTGCAGATTATGTGTCTAAATGTCTAACATGTCAACAGGTGAAAATGGAACATCAACGTCCTGCAGGTTTGTTACAACCTTTAGAGATTCCTGAATGGAAATGGGAGCATATCACCAGGGATTTTGTAACCGGTTTACCCCATACTCGAAAGGGTTATGAAGTAGTTTGGGTTATAGTAGATCGGTTAACCAAGTCGGCTCACTTTTTGCCTGTTTCTATGGGGTATTCATTGACTCAGTTGGCTTCTCTATATGTTCAGGAGATAGTCCGGCTTCATGGGGTTCCAGTGAGTATAGTATCCGATAGAGATCCTCGGTTTACATCCCGATTCTGGCAAGCTCTTCAAGGGGCAATAGGGACTAAATTGAATTTCAGCATGGCATTTCACCCACAGTCAGATGGGCAGTCAGAAAGGCTAGTACGAATTCTTGAAGATATGTTACGAGCATGTGCAGTTGACTTCAAAGGTAGTTGGGATGTTCATTTACCGTTAGTTGAATTTGCTTATAATAACAGCTACCAGTCTAGTATTGAGATTGCCCCCTACGAAGCATTGTATGGTCGTAAATGTAGATCACTTATATGTTGGAACGAGGTCGGGGAAGCAAAGCTTTTGGGACCCGAAATGGTTCAACAGTCGGTAGAGAGTGTGAGAGTGATTCGGGATAGATTGAGGGCAGCTCAAAGTCTTCAAAAGAGTTATGCTGATCACAGAAGAAGAGATCTTGAATTCCAAGTCGGGGATTTCGTGTTCTTGAAAGTGTCGCCTCAGAAAGGTGTGAAACGATTTGGGAAGAAAGGGGAGTTAACTCCTCGGTATATAGGACCATTTGAAATACTTGAGAGGATTGGGAAATTGGCTTATAGACTTGCTTTACCGCCATCATTATCGGGGTACATAATGTGTTTCATGTCTCTACTCTTCGTAAATATATCGCAGATGAATCTCATGTTCTCGAGTATGAGCCTATTGAATTGCAATCTGATTTGTCCTACGAGGAATTTCCGGTAGAGATACTTGATTCGAAGGAACAAGTCTTGCGTACCAAGCGGATTCCCCTTGTGAAAGTGTTGTGGAGAAACTACGAGATCGAAGAAGCTACTTGGGAAACCGAGCAAGAAATGCGAGAGAAATACCCGAGTCTATTTGATAACTTTGGTAAGTAATGTGATTATGTAGATAAATAAAAATTCGCGGACGAATTTTCTTTTAAGGTGGGGAGGATGTAACGCCTCACCCAATTTTATTTTCATATTTTTCATATTATATGATTTAAATCCATTATGTGATTTATGTGTGAATTTGATATGATAGATAAGATTTTATGGCTTGCATATATTATTTGGGAATATATGTTAGTTTATGTGTTAGTAGAACTTTGTTAAGTTGCATTAATGAACTAGTGTGACTTATAGCCTTATGTAGAATTATTGGACTTGGTTGCTCAAAATGAAATTTGAGGGGGTCCAAATGTAAAGTTGCAAGTTGATGGAGATTTTATCTCCATCTCCTTGCTCAGCACACACACACACACTAAAAACCATTCCTCCATTGTTCTTGCTTGGGAAAAAAAGGTAAGAAAATATTTTGTATAAATTCCCCTAAATTCATTTACTACTCTATTTCAAATTCTAAATATATATAATTGTTCAGGGCATTGAATAGAGTATTTCTACCGATTCAATTTCCATTTTCTTGATACTTTTCCGGAATAGGTAAGTTACTAAATTCCCTATTTAAGGTTGAAATTAGTCATTCTTGAGTCATATGAGGTTATATATGGTGAATTTATGAATTTTCCTTAGTTTCATGAAGCTATTTGAAATAAGTAAATTTTAGGTTTTGTCATTGAATTTCATGTTCTGAGTTGCTGTTGGTATAAGGAGGGTTGTATAGTGGGTATTGGTGTGTTAGACACCCAAACTAAGTTCAGATCAAGTGTAAAGTAATATTAGGATTTCTGGGGTTGTATGGTTGGGAAAAAATGAGTTTTGGGCAAGAAAAACCCAGAAACTGAATGCTGATGTTCTGAATTTCGACTAGGAGGCGCGCGCACCCTAGAGAACAAGGCGCACCCACCCTTTATCTGAAGTTAAAATTTTGGGTTTTGGAAGGAGGCGTGCGCTCCCTTTTGGGAGAGGCGTGCGCACCCTATAAAATGTGAAATAGCCATAGCTTCAGTAGTTGGAAGCGCGCGCACCCTTGAAATAGAGGCGTGCGCACCCTTGGTTGAAATATTCAAGGCCTCACTTCTGATTTAGGGAGGCGCGCGCACCCGTGGAAGGGAGGCGTGCGGACCCCTCCCCTGTTTCAGCCTCATTTGATCCTTTTTATTCCTAAGTGTTAGTAATTGATAGGGAGTACTTTGTATGCATTATGAAAGCTTATATTGATAAGTAAATGATTGTTTACACTCTTCATGATGACTAGAAGATGAATTGGTAAATGATACATACTAAATGTGTTACAAGTGAATTTGAGCATTTCATACAATTATGCCTAAGTGATGTGCATGGTTAATGGTCTAGTCCCTTACTTTGGGCCTAGTACTAGTTTCATATTGGCAAGTAAATAATACTTGTATACTTGGTTGTGAGTCCAGCTGGTTTATGTGTTTCGGGGGTGTATAGGTTCACGTTTATTATGAGAGCTGGGGCTGAGTAATAACCGTGAATCTATGCATCTGTGACCGTTTGCTCCTACTATTGATCACAGTAGGGGTCTAGCTTTCTCAATGATTGGAGCATTAAGCACAATGATTGAATAGCTCTTTTGTTCTTGGTTCTTGGTTTGAGATACTGGGTAACGGGTCTCCTCTGATTTTGTGAAGCATCCTTCAACATGAAGATCGACATCAACGTTATGTTTAGGTATGGAGTAATAAGGAAGAAAGAAATATCCTTTGTAATGTGTACTTAGCTATACGTGTTGCATAATGAGTGGGAGTAGCTACTCATGTGATGTGCTACTTGATATACATATGGTTAATGAACTGTTTCCATGCTTCATGTCTATATGTATGCATATCATACTATGATAGTAGTAACTTACTGAGATTTTATCTCACCTCGTTTATTGTTTCTTTGTTTTCCTTAGATCCAAAGAAGGCTAGCGATAGCTCGAGGTGAGGATCGTAGTATCCAGTTCGGGTGCTAAGGGAGATATCTTTTGGGTAGGTTATTATACTTTTGTTTTGTGAGGACGTGGGTTAGACTGAGTATGTTAATCTCAGAATTTATGGGGTACAGTTGTGTATATGTAAATAAAGTTATCTTCTTTTGTTTGCCGGCTTGTAGGCTGAGTAATGGAAGTATAGAAGTTAGTTTTTGGCTATGTAAAGTAGAAAAAGGTGGTCAAGAGTTGAACCATCTTTAGTAGTGTATCTCCTACGTCATTAAAGGAGTATAGTTGTATTTTAGTTTTAAATTTTACCCGTTTTTAAAGTAGTGGTGTGTCTAAATTCTATGGTTTATATCAAATCTAAGAATTCGGGGCGTTACATAAAGTGCCTTCAAACTAAGAACACACACTCACCTCTTCAAGTTTGATCACTTAGATCTTTCTTGAAGAGATACACTGGTTTTAGTCTAGGATTTGGTCTTTATAGATAATAGATCTTGAGTTGATCATTCTCTAAAGTTGTAGTCTGTAATCAAACTCATAATATAAGATTTCCATTAGAAATCCAAGACTAACCATCTTGGTAGAGGGCGTAGATCTTTTCACGATCGAACCTCTCCAATAGCGCTCCTTTACTATTTGCAATTTACTTTCAAGTTTTCAATTTCATCTTACTACTTGCTTGTTTGTCATTTGCAGATGTTTGAATATTGTTGTGTTTGTGAGTTATTGCCTTAGTTCCTTTTTACACACTCTTTAAGCCAAATTACTTAGTGTGTGTGTGTGTGTGTAGATACCCCGGGGAACCACGGCTTGGCTAGAGCGGTGAATTATCCTAGGATGTCTAACTTGTTTTAGATTGTTTAGAGTCGCCACCTATGTTTTTAAAGGAACATAAGAAAAACCTAGAAATAGCCTAATTTATGTACAAAACCAGAGATTCGGGAGAGAAGGGTTCGGGGGTTAGGTGACGGAGTGGGAAGTACTTAAACACCCACTCCGCCCCGCTTACGCGGGTCTTGCTACTATTGGTGTTCTAATATTTACATGTCCTTCAATTAATTAAGTAGAAATGTGCTAACAATTGTGATGAGAAGAAAAGGGGAAATAAAGGGGAAATAAAATAGAATTGTTTTATTTATTTAATGATAAAGATTACATGTAACAAGTAATGTTAAAGAATTACATTAAGAGATGAAGAGAAATTAACATGGTGAATTAAAGTTAAGATTAAAATGTAGGGAGATAACCTTAACTAACTTCAATATGTGAAGTAGTCATGTTGGTCATGTCCCATTAATGGGGATTGCATACATCAAGAAGAAGAAAACAAAGGAAGAAAATGGAGTTGTACCTTGAGAAAGAGGACTTGGAACCTTGACTTGAAAGTGTTATTGTTGTAATGAAATTGTTGTAGAACAATTTGTGTAGAGTCTTGTTACTAAGAACTCTTGTTGGGAGAATTTGTGTATAATGTAGTTGGTGAATCAAGGTTGGAGTCCAAAAAGAAGTCCCTTTCCAAGGTAGAAGATGATGGTTTTTATAGGTAAAAAAGAGAGGGAAATGATGGAGGGAAATTGGTCATCCATGTGAAATGTAATGAGCCAATCACAAATAAGATAAATGAATAAAAGAAAAATAAAAGAAATAAAAGAAATCAAATAATAAATGAAAGAAATATTAGTTTTTGGGAAAAGGCTTAGAATTTGGGATTGGAAGTTAATGAGAAAAGGGGGGATGAATGTGGATGTAAAAAGATGGTTTTTGTGATCAAGAAAAGATGTTTGTAAATAAGAAAAGGGAGGGAAATAAGGTGCAATCCGTTACTGCCAAAGTGGGAAGCGCGTGGGTCCGGCTTTTGGGGCGGGACGCGCGCGCGGCTCACTGGCAGTGCCGGAAGCGCGCCGCGGGTGAAAAATGACAGAATGACAGAATGACCCTAAAAGTTAACTCTGTTATGCAGTTTAGTCCAAAACTAACGGAATCAGTTAGGAACTTAACCGAAGTAACAGAAATCAACAAAAATAAGTCAAATAAAAATACTTTGTATGCAATCGGGGTGAGAGGTCCAAGGCGGGGTATCTACAGAGCCCCTCGGCGACGTGGATTGCGAAGCAAAACGCGTCGACGAAAGAAAGACAACCGCCGAGGACATCGACAAGAGAAAACAAAGACTCGATAAAGCAGGAATTTGAATTACAAAGGATAGAAATGCGCTCCCCGTGTGAGCGACTTTTGCTGATGGAAGAGGTATGGTGATTTTAGTGGTTCACCATGGACCAAAATTGGTGCTCTGTGCGGCACCTGGTGCTCTGTGCGGCACCTGGTGCTCTGTGCGGCACTTGTTGATTCTGGTGCGCGGTGCGGCATATTCTGATGCGCTGTGCGGCACTTGTTGATTCTGGTGCGCGGTGCGGCATATTCTGATGCGCTGTGCGGCACTTGTTGATTCTGGTGCGCGGTGCGGCATATTCTGATGCGCTGTGCGGCACTTGTTGATTCTGGTGCGCGGTGCGGCATATTCTGATGCGCTGTGCGGCACTTGTTGAATCTGGTGCGCGGTGCGGCATATTCTGATGCGCTGTGCGGCACTTGTTGATTCTGGTGCTTTGTGCGGCACCTGGTGCTCTGTCCGGCACCTGTTATGTGTATGCTTTGCAGATATACGTGCTTGTGTGAGATGTGAAATAGGAATTGCGAGAGAAAATTGTGATTGTGGTGTGATATGATCTTGAAAGCACCTTTGTAATGAGAGAGAAGTAAGAATGTAGAAAGTGATCTTGTGTACGGTGTGATTTTGAGGAAAGCATTGGATGTATTCATACCTTCACTTACCATTGCCGCTTGAGTGGAGATGGATTCTTGATGTCCGCGGAGGATGCTTTGATGGAGAATGTCCATTCTTTAGATGTTGATGAGAGAATGCCCTTGATGTTGGGTTGGCGAGATGGTATTCTGGATGATGGGTTGGTCGTGCCAAAAGGCTGCCTACGTATCCCTTTAAGAGAATCAGACCAGCGTAGTTCAAGGATGATGGAGAACGCTGGAGGAGAGGCTAGGAGCAAAGCAAAGTAAAGCACATAATTTTGCACATAGAAGGAGAAAAAGAAAGAAAAGATTTTTTTTTTTTTTTTTTTAGTTCGTGGGTTAACCATTTTAACCATTGTGTGCTTGTGAAGCCAACCCAAGATCAAGTCATGCTCAGTCGAAGTCCGGATTGCCTCGCTTGAATTCTGTTGTCGCTGGTGTGCCCAACGAAGATTGATGTCTAGCCCCAAGAGATTTGTCGATTATGGGGCTTCAAAAGGCTTTTGATGCCGAGATGAGGGGTTGTTGATTGTAAAGCCCCTAGAATGCCTTTGATGCCAAATTTTGAGGGACTTGCATAGCTCCAAGATAAATCAGCTCTTGGCCCAGTCGAGTAAATCGCCCTTTGTTGTTGTAGTGAGCAATCCCCAAGAGGAGATCGTTGATGCCAAGCTTCGAGAGATTGCAAAGCCCCAAGTGTCGTGGGCTTGTAGATGGCGGGATGTGAAGACCTTTCATTGTAAGCCCCAAATTACCTCGTGATTGGCTCGGCATTGAGAACGGATGTACTGTTTGGTAGAATTCTTGATAGAGATCTCCTTCTTGTTCTTACTGGGGAGATGAATGGCCTCATTGTGGTCGATACCCAAATCGCTGAGGGCTTATGTCAAAGGATGCAGTAATGTCTTGCGGTGCCGTCGAGGTCGCGGAGGATAAGGTCTTGGCGTGATAAAGTCTCAAATGAGTATGCTTGCTTGACTCTTCTTGAGTTGAACTAATGACGGATCTTCGGATGCAACTAGTGCTGTGGCCCAACTTTATCTGAGCTGCACCTTGTGCTTTTGATCTTGGAGAAGGGGGTGCTGAATTGCAGAAACATTGGGATTGGCCGTGGCATTTCCCGCTATAACCCTGTTTTGATTAGAGTTTAGCATATTGAATCTTTTTCCTTTTCTCTAAGACTTTCTTCATGATCTCGTTGAAAGTTCTAACAAAAATCATCAACTTCATTCATAACATCGGAGTCTTCATTTAAAACCAAGAGGCCTTCGAAGTGTTGAGAGACCCCTGAATCTTGATTGTTCTCATGGAGCCATAAGACTACTCCACATTGTACTTGCTCGAGTATTGTTGCCCCCAAAAGACTGTCGGTTGCGAAGCCCCAATATTGCCCTTTGCTCGGATTACTGTAATGCCGTAGCCCAAAAGATTGTAGATTGCGAAGCCCCTTGAGACCTTCGGTGCCGAATTGAGGGAGCTTCCAATGTTGCACATGACTTGGCTGGGGATACTGCTGGGGAGTTAATTGCTCTTTGCCGAGGGAGCCTTTAAGACTTGACCGTAGCCCCTAGAGTGCCATCATTGATTTCGAGAAAGGTCCACCCTTGATTGGGGAAACGAGCACGGGCACACATGACAAGAGTGCTTTTTGACATCCCTTTTGAGGGACTTTGAGGATAGTTTCACACATATTTCTTGAGCATAGCCTCTAGGGTGTATTGATTGTCAAGTGAAGCAAAAGAAGCCCTTGTCCTTGAGTCACATAGCCCCTAGGGCATCACCATTTGTTGAGCAAAGCAAGAGTGACTCATCCTCGTGTGAGGGAATAAACATGAGAGGTTATGGCAAGAGCTACTCCATTTCTCGGGAGCCTTTCGGCGTACATTAGAAGCACATACTTGAAGAAGCTTTGAAAACTGAGACACATGTTGTTGCTATTTGTTGCCCAAGCCAATTGACTAGCTAGGGATTATTTGTTCAACCTCGTGCCCTTTTATGATAGGCTCGTTCTCGGATGGGTCTTGGCTACCACGGGCCTTCTTTTCATGAACCTAAAAATGCACACTGCTGGAGAATGATGCCGATAACCCGAGACAACCTTTGATGGTGCCATATCTTGTCGAGCCTTTTGCAATCCCAAAGTTGACTCGGTGGGGAATTGACTTGCTGAGGAGATCCAATGTAGAGCTAGTGCAGTTGTCTTCTTTAGAGGCCGGAGATCTCCATTTCTCTTTCCCTTCTCTCTCTCACTCTCTCATTTTTTTTATGACGCACCCTGTTTTTTGCCTAGACCGGCCTTTCGGGTTTTCAATCTAGCGGGCATCTCTTTTGCGTCTTCATCATTTTTTTTTTTTTTACTCAATTGATGAGGAAGTGTGCATTGACTCTAGCTGAGGAGATAAGACATGTGATTTTGCGGTGAAGACCTTTTATCACTAATGATGAGTGACATTGACTTGACTATGGAAGTGTCCCTAGTATTGACATGTATTTTTTATTGAATTGAATGACTCACGAAGGAAAGTAAGTCATTAAGAGAGAAGATAAGGAAAGCCCCAATTTGATTGCAAGGAATTGGGAGTATGCAGAAAGAATAGAAGTCCCTAGACTCGACAAGGAGCGCGAAATGATTTCAAATCTAAGAAAGTTGTTCAATATTTTTGGTGATTAATTCATTGGCAAATGAATCGTACAAAGATGTCTTGACAAGTTCGAGATGAAGGCCGATCACCATAACGCGCTAGGGCTAAACATATCTTCTTTCTTGCATGAGACCAGACCCGCAGGTTGCCTACGTTCCTCCAGTGTAGAAGCTCAGGTCACCGTAGTTCTTGTGAATTCTCCATTCTTCGGGATAGAATTATTTCTTCGTCGTGTAGCTTCATCCTCCTTTGGTGGATGGAATGGTGTTGATCTTGATGTGAACTTCTTTGATTGAGGGGGTTTTTTTTTTGTGCTCTAACTTTTGCCTATGTTGATTTGATGATTTCAACCTAGCGAGCTTTTTTTTTTTTTTTTTTTTTTTAATCCCCCCTTTGAAACATTGCTTGATTTTTTTTTCATGGTTGTTGCTTCACCCTTGATGTCTTGGCTTTGTCTTCGTCGTTGATGATGTTGCCTTCGTCACAATGTTTAGCCCCTAGCCGTTCAAGTGATGGCCTTCATTCCAAAACTCGTTTAGACATCTTTTCATCATTTGCGAAGAATTAGATTGAACAACTTGAAAGAGTGTATGAGGACAAGAACGACTTTTTATTTGATGATGAGACTCAAAATTTATCATAGGACGAGAGAAAACATTAATGCACACATTAGAGGACTTTTGACTTTTTTTTTTTTTTTTTTTTTTTTTTTTTAATTCCTATTACTAGGTAGAGAAAGAGAAACGGAGATTGTTGTTGTAGTCCCCATTGTCGTTGTAGTCTTCTTGTGGCATGATTTCTTGTAGAAGCCCACCAAATCATTCTTCTTTGATGAGTTCTTGCATGTTGGCACTCTCTAAAGGTTGCTCTTCACCCACAGTAAATTCGCCGTTGTCGAACAAATCCTGGATGATGTTTCGGAGAAGGAAGCACCCTTCGGTACTATGGCCACTATGCTTGTGGTAGCCGCACCATTCACCATGTGCATGATTCTTCGGTATCGTCTTCGGCTTGTACCCCTCTAAAGGCTTGACCTTTCCACTTGCCACCAAAGTTTCAAATGCTTCGGCTTGGGTTACTCCTAGGAGAGGAGTGAAAACTCGGTTGTTGGCGGTACCTTTGTAGCTTTTGAGGGACGGGCCACTTGAGCATGCTTTACCCTTAAACTTTGCTTTGCTGTCGGTGAGCTCTTGCAAACGGGCTTTGAGTTCGGAAACCTCTTCCTTGTGAATTCTTCTTTCATAATCAAGACGGGCCTTGAGTTCGGAAACCTCTTCTTTGTGAACCCTCTTGTCGATATCGAAACGGGCTTGCCACAAATTGTCTTTATGGCGGGCGTCCTCGACAATCCTATCCATTTGTTCCCCCATTGATTTTATTACGTTGAGTAACCCTTCGTTGGACACGAAATCATTTCCACAATTGTTGTTGTTGCCGTTGGAAGCCATTTGACCTATGGAGAGAACACGGTTGATCTTAGGATGGCCCCACAAACACTTTTTGGGTAAAATAAATTTAACCCACAAACACGAAAAAGACTCAACCATATAAAGAAAATGACTCTTTTTTTTTTTTTTTTTTTTATTTACAAAAGTCGGAAGGACGGAGTCCTTTTTGGGGTTTCTAGAAAAAATAGTGGAATCGTCACACTAGTATATAGACCTTCTCGCGGTCCCATATACCCATCGGATTCCACCACGCTTGTGAGACCTACATGTGTCGGGATTAAACTAAATTAATGTAGTAAATCATACATGCGGGGACGAATTTTTATTTTCGTCCAAAATAACCACTTTTGGGGACGGAGTTTTATTTCGTCCATTGCAACAAGTTGGCATGTATGATTTGAAGACATTAGTTTAGGGAAATCTCGGTACATGAAAAACCGACTTGAGTCACGGAGTGTTAGACCCTAGACTAGAATTGTGTGGCTTGTGCTCGGCTTGAATATGAGGCTCAAAGGTCACCCCCCGGCATGTAGTCATGAACTACGCCACGGGCTGAGGTTTACCGCTTCGAAAGAGCCAAGGTCGAGTGGAGCTTGAAACTTTCTAGGACGGGCCTCGACGGGTTTGGGGTTGGACTTGTGCGACTCGATAGTGAGCAATTGATAAGAATATGTTCATGTAGTGTGAGGTCTAACATGTGACAAAACATTTTTTTTTTTCAAAAGAAATAAAAAAGAAAAAACAAATAAGCACATAATTACAACTTTCGAATCACCCGTGTGACCGATAAAAATAAACAGAAAGTAAAACAAGTTCTGTGCAGGCCCGGTGCCCACACACTGTCAAAACCACTCTGTTCTGTGCACTGTTCTGTTCCGGGAATGCGCTCAGAAGCGCGCGCATTGGGTTGCCTATGCGGAAGGCGCGCGCGTGAGAGGAAGAAGGGTAGAGGCGCCCGCTTCTGGGTGAGAACCTGCAAATCAGTGGGTTCAAGGGATTGCCTTGACCTTTAATTAAGAAAACTTTTCCCTGCAGAATTTGTTAGCACAGAAACATGGAATTGAAGGACAAGAAGGAAGACGGGCGATTCTGGTAATTGGGATCGGACGCGCGCGCTTTAGGCCAAGAAGGCCAGAGGCGCGCGCTTCCTACCCTTTTTACCAGAATGCCCAGAAAACAGTAATAAGAACACCAAAAGTTAAGAACGCAAGTTTAACCCTCTAAATCTTCCCCAGCAGAGTCGCCACTGTAGATACCCCGGGGAACCACGGCTTGGCTAAAGCGGTGAATTATCCTAGGATGTCTAACTTGTTTTAGATTGTTTAGAGTCGCCACCTATGTTTTTAAAGGAACATAAGAAAAACCTAGAAATAGCCTAATTTATGTACAAAACCAGAGATTCGGGAGAGAAGGGTTCGGGGATTAGGTGACGGAGTGGGAAGTACTTAAACACCCACTCCGCCCCGCTTACGCGGGTCTTGCTACGATTGGTGTTCTAATATTTACATGTCCTTCAATTAATTAAGTAGAAATGTGCTAACAATTGTGATGAGAAGAAAAGGGGAAATAAAGGGGAAATAAAATAGAATTGTTTTATTTATTTAATGATAAAGATTACATGTAACAAGTAATGTTAAAGAATTACATTAAGAGATGAAGAGAAATTAACATGGTGATTTAAAGTTAAGATTAAAATGTAGGGAGATAACCTTAACTAACTTCAATATGTGAAGTAGTCATGTTGGTCATGTCCCATTAATGGGGATTGCATACATCAAGAAGAAGAAAACAAAGGAAGAAAATGGAGTTGTACCTTGAGAAAGAGGACTTGGAACCTTGACTTGAAAGTGTTATTGTTGTAATGAAATTGTTGTAGAACAATTTGTGTAGAGTCTTGTTACTAAGAACTCTTGTTGGGAGAATTTGTGTATAATGTAGTTGGTGAATCAAGGTTGGAGTCCAAAAATAAGTCCCTTTCCAAGGTAGAAGATGATGGTTTTTATAGGTAAAAAAGAGAGGGAAATGATGGAGGGAAATTGGTCATCCATGTGAAATGGAATGAGCCAATCACAAATAAGATAAATGAATAAAAGAAAAATAAAAGAAATAAAAGAAATCAAATAATAAATGAAAGAAATATTAGTTTTTGGGAAAAGGCTTAGAATTTGAGATTGGGAGTTAATGAGAAAAGGGGGGATGAATGTTGATGTAAAAAGATGGTTTTTGTGATCAAGAAAAGATGTTTGTAAATAAGAAAAGTGAGGGAAATAAGGTGCAATCCGTTACTGCCAAAGTGGGAAGCGCGCGGGTCCGGCTTTTGGGGCGGGACGCGCGCGCGGCTCACTGGCAGTGCCGGAAGCGCCCGCGGGTGAAAAATGACAGAATGACAGAATGACCCTAAAAGTTAACTCTGTTATGCAGTTTAATCCAAAACTAACGGAATCAGTTAGGAACTTAACCGAAGTAAAATAAATCAACAAAAATAAGTTAAATAAAAATACTTTGTATGCAATCGGGGTGAGAGGTCCAAGGCGGGGTGTCTACAGTGTGCTCCTTTTCATTGTTTGCGCTCCTTTTACTTAACTAAATTCTGCTGTGCATTTCACTCTATCTTTGGAGCGCCTTTCATCACGCTTAAAGGACTTAGTGCGCATTTGCAATTGAATTTTCAAGGGTTAGAAAAGAATTATAAAAACAGCTATTCACCCCCCTCTAGCTATTTTTCATATCCTTGTTGCCCTTTGGGACCAACAGGTGGCTAGGGTTTTGTTTGAGGAATAGGGGTAATTTTGGTATTTAGATGTTTAAGTTGACTGGTCAATAGAGACTAGGGGTGTCTGGGCAATTTTGATATGGAATGAACTCCTTATCTGGTATTTGGTCTGGGCTTCTCCTTATTTGTAATAAAATCTGGGATGGAGGGCCCTTGAGGAATTTTTCCGTAGAGAAAGTAGGACTCCTTGCATCCCAGTTTAATGTTCTTAGTTTGACTTTACACGCTTATTAAGAAACTAAGGCAAATATGAATCAACAATAGTAATGTGTGAAGAATGTAATTGTCCATTCATAAAGTAAGTGGGTGAAAATTAGATGGGTGATTAATGGTTTTTTTGTAATATATGAACTTTATATGGACAAGATTGTCCAAGACACTATTTATACTTTGCCATTTAAAGAATAAAACAACTAAAAACTTTAAACTGTGACATACCAAAAAGAAAAGTAAGAACCTTAAACTGGGACGGAGAGAGTATTTGTTTCTCTCTCAATTTTTTTCCTTTTGAAATCGAGTTCTTGTCGCACTGAGTTATACAGCATTTTTGTCAACCGCTTGTTAGCCAATTGTCGGGTATTCCGAAATTTAACAACCAACTATTGACTTAAAGGGTAAAAAAAGAATAAAAGCGAGGAGTTTTTCCTCCAAAAAATATGCATGGCAAACATGAAAATAGACGTGAATTTGAAGGTTATTGGCATTCTCTTTACACCAACAACAAGAAGCCATGGTTCAAACAGCTATCAACTTGTTGTAGGGTCTCCCTGGTTGTTTGAGAGTTGAAAAGCTTGGATTTATGACTAAAACTTGTGCAGTCTCATCGGGTGAGTTTCGTTGAGTGGATAAATTGTTTTTCTTTTATGGGCGGGATGGGTCAAGCCCGGTGCCTCCCTCACCGAGACCCGCCTCCTACATGAGAGACGTTGTCATACATGACTTCGATTGAAAGGGACATTGATAAATAGATGAATGAATAAAGAATGAAAAACAACATTAACAAAAGGTCAAACCATGTATGAGTTCTTGGAAATATAAAGTTTTTATTAGACAAAGTTCCAACTTAGTACTAACAATGGACAGATACATGTAACTAACGATATTTTAAAATCTTGTTGCCGCCATTTCCAAAGAAATTCATTTGGCTATACACCCATGTCATTTACATTTGAGACCAATGTATCAATTCTTCAAACCCTAGGAAAATTCATCGATCTAGTGATCGCCAATAACCACCGATGTTGTAGTCGAAATCGACTCATCGGTCAACGACAACGAGTGATCCAATGACAAATCCTCTTCCGACTCCGACTCAACATTTATCACATTTATGCTCTCCACCTCCCTCACCACCTCACTCATTTCCGGCCGTCTCTCTGGGGACTTGTCGCAACAACGTATAGCCACTTGCAAAAGCCTTAACATCCCATTACAACCACTTCTATGTACCATCATTTCCAAGTCAAAAATCTCAGCCGTCCATTCTTCTCTAACCGCCCGATGAACCCAACCGCATAAATCCACGCCTTTTTCGTCTTTTGAGGTTGAGTCGTCTTTTAAGGTTGATTGACTCGATATTGTCCCTGTCAAGAGTTCTAAGAGTAGGTTGCCATAGCTCCATATGTCGGACTTTTGGGATACTTTTTTCGACATGAGGAATTCCGGGGACTTGTAGGCGACTAAACGTTGAGAAGCAATGGGATTCGCTACGATTGAAGATAATCCGTAGTCAGAAACGAGTACTATTTCATTTTCGTCTAGAAGAATGTTGGACGATTTTAAGTTCCCGTGTGGGACTATAGAGATAGGGTTTAGGTGTAAGTATTCCAGTGCTCGAGCTACACCTCTAGCAACTGATAATCTAGCACTCCATCTGAATGGAATTCTATCCTTCGTCCCTCTTCCTCCTACACATGAAATTTTATGCATTGTTAGCTTGGGAAAAAAGTAAATCAACCCTACAACAATACTCCCTCCGTCCCAGTTTAAGATTTTTAGTTGGACTTTACACAGAGATTAAGAAAAATTAAATGTTGTGAGTATGAAAAGTAAAGTAGGAGAGAAAAGTGGGTAGGGAGTTTTTGTTTTTATAATGACAAGTGGGTGGTCCCATTATCCATTTTAAGAAATAAAACAACTAAGAACCTTAATCTGAGACAATCGAAAAATAAACTGGGGCGGAGGGGGTATGCGAAAAGAAAAAAACATACCATGAAGGCGGTCAAATAAGTTTCCGTGGGGCACAAACTTATGCACCAAAAGCTTCTCATCTTTCGAGTAATAGAAAGCAAGGAGGGGTAGAAGATTGGGGTGTTGAAGATCAGCCATGGCTGCCAATTGCTTCACGAATTCATTCCCACTCAACGGCTTCAAATCCCTCATCCTTTTCACAACCACACTCCTTCCATCATCCAAAATGGCCTTGTAAGTATTCCCAAAGCTCCCTTTCCCCAAACTCTCCGCTGAAGCCTTAAAAAGATCGCTTAGCTCAAAACCAACAACGCCTTCCATAAAAGCAAGCTTTCCCTTGTCTTGATCATCTCCTTCAACCACTCCCTTTCCCTTCTCCTCCTCATCTTGTCCATAATCTTGAACATTAATCTCTCTTCCCGTTGCTCCACTCCTAAGCCGTTTTAGTTTCTTGTAGTACACAGTTAATAGTGCTAGAAGAATTATTAGCCCGATAACGTTAAGAACCACCAACATAATACCAAATAGGTTGTGGTTTGAGCTACCTGATTTAACTATATCAGAAGAATTACTAGTGGCGGACTTGATTACAGGCCTCCTAATATTATTATTACAAGCTGTGGGGGAGGGTTTACCACACACATCTATATTTTTAGCATACGAAGAGGGGCCAAATGATTGAAGAACTGGCGTGTTTGGTATAGTCCCCGAAAGAGAATTGTCCGAAACATTAAACTCCTTCAACGTACTCTGATTGAACTCTGGAATTGAACCAGATAATCTGTTTTCCTGAAGCATTAACGACTCCAAGGAGTTTAGCGTGACAAGTGAAGGAGGGATCGGACCATCAAAATTGTTGCTCGACATATCAACTTTGGTTAACTTCTGATTATATGAAAAGTCCATTAGGTACCCAGATATTGAATTCTTGTTGAAGCTTAGAGTTAAAAGCTCGTTCAGATTGGCTAACGCGTTGGCTTCAATTTCTCCGGTGAGGCCTAAATTGTCCAAAGAAAGACCAACAACACGATCATTCAAACATGTGACACCATACCAAGGTGAAGTGCTATTCAAGAAGCACACAGTGAGGCCTTTCCACGAGTCGTTGAGTATTGAATTGTTGAAAGTGGCCATTAGTGACAAAAGGGCATCTCTATCTCCATCTGTTCCACTGATAATAACAGAAGGATTGTTGACAGTCACAGCCAAAGCTCCATTGTAGTGTAAGAAAATAGCTACAAGAAGAAGAGTAAACATGAAGAAGTGAGAATTATTGGGACCCATAATGGCATTTCATGAATTTGGAAGAAATCTATGTGCATACTAATAAGATAAGTTGGTAGAATTATTCTGTTTGGATGCTGTTACAGCTATCACAAGTGTTCATTGTTGAAGATGAAATCAAGGGATGATTTTCAACATGTTAGTATTTGGAGTAACTCTGATCAAACTGAGAATCCGAAGAGGTGGTAAACATTAATTGAAAATTAGCATTTTGTTGTATTTGTACTCCCTCCGTCTCAAAATGATCTTCTCATTTGCCATGTTTTATTGTCCCAAAAAGTTCTTCTCATTTATACAATCTAGGCTTAAAAGTGCACAAACAAAACATGGCTAGTGAAGCAAGTGTTCATATCCTTAATAGTTTGAATAGTCAAACATGAAGATCATTTTGGGGCGGAGGGAGTATATAATAGGCCAAGAAACTTTGGCCTGATGCAGGGATAAAATCACATATCATTGCCTAAAAAAACCACTTACACTGGAAACACGCTAAATTAATGTGAAGCTGGTACTGGCTAGATTTGATGCCTAAATTCAGAAAATGGCCTACTGTAATTACTCACTATCTCCCGAAATGATATTTTATTTGCTAATATTTATTGTCCACAATTTGGGTTTAAATGTGAATAAATAGAACATGGATGGATAGTGAAACAAGTAATCATATCTTTAAAAAGTTTGAATAGTCAAATGCGGACGGAGGGCATTCAGTTGAAGGAGGGTTAAAAATACGTATACTCCCTCCGTTCAAAAAAAATTGAAACATTTACTTTGGAGTTGGAAATTAACGATATAATATTATATTAAGAATGAAAGGTAGAGAGGAAGAGAGAGAATTCGTGGGGTGGAAAGAGAATGAGTGGAGAATAATGAGCGGTTGGGAGAAAGAGAGAGAATGAGTGGAAGATTATAAAAGTAATAAAAAAAACTTCCATTTTTGAATTGTTGCAACTTTTGTAAAATACCCTAAATAACAAAATGTTTCAACTTCTTTTGTGGAACGGAGGGAGTATTTAACTGGAAGTACATGAGAAAAATTCAACAAAAGTTGTACAAGATCGCTGAGAAAAGAGAAGCAATATAGCAGGGAGTCCATTAAGCCCATACCCACTGCAAGCATTTTCTGGTTCATAGGCCCAAGGTAGACTCGCTGGTTTTGTTTCTTGTATTTCCGCCCAAATTTTATTTTTAGAGGACATTTTGAAAAATCTATTTTTTTATAATTATATTGAAAATTTTGTAAAATATTCTTGTTATCACAAGTTGATGAGAATAGTCAAAACATTTTGGTAAAAAAACATAGGGAAAGTTTTTTGTTTTTTTTTTTTTTTAAAAAAATAATAATTTGTGAGACAAATTTTTTGAAACTAGATATTTATTTTGGGACGGAAAGAGTACTATTCTAAAACTGAGGCCATCCAGAAACAGTCCAACTAAAAAGATAAACAAGTCAGAGTCTAGTGGTAGAATAGGATTTTAGAGAAACTAGGATAAAGTATTTAGAGAAAGTAGGACAAAATAAAGGGCGAATTACATTTTAGGCCCCAAAGTTTGGGGGTCGTTCTTATGATGGGCTCTGAAGTATCGCCGTTAGCATTTTGGGCCCCGAAGTTGTCATTCTGTTAGCATTTTAGGTCTTTCAACCAGTTTTGTTAGAAAAACTCGTTAAATAGGCACGTGCCACGCACATGCCACCTAACGGAGGATAGTTTGAAATTAATTTAACTTATAGGGGGTTACTGCACATTCTTAAATTTAATGGGCTTAAATATTAAAAATTAATTTTCAAATAATTAACCTTTTTAAAAATAATAACATTTATATAAAGAAAATTTAATGGCCTTAAATATTAAAATATTTTTTGCTCAAATTAAAAAAAAAAAACTATGAATAAATATTACTTTGATGAATTCAAAAAGAATATTATTCTCATTTATATATTTAGCAAAAAGAATATATTTCCTCACCAACTTTTTAAAACAACTTTTTAAAAATTAATAATTTTAAATAAAATTTTAGAACAAACCAAAAATGAAAATGTTTTATTTAATGAGACTCACATTCACACTCATAACAATTTTCCACTCATTATTATCTACCATACTTTCTCTCTTCTACTTACTTTTCATACTCACAACACCTACTCCTCTAACACTTTTTAAAATTAATATCCTTAAATAAATATTAACTTTTTAAGCGAATCAGCTCCACCATCTTTCAAAACAAAAAATAAAATAAAATAAAAAATAAAATAAATCGGCATCTCAGTTTATGCGCCGTCTTCTTCCTTTCCCCTCTCTACCCGTCTTCTTCTTCCTCCCTCTGCACTCACCGCCAGCTCACCACTGTAAGGATCCCGCCCCCGCGCGTAAAACGCGACGAGTTATGGGGGCGAAAGGCCAAACGCGGTTAACATGCCAAAAAATAACGGAGTCGCCACTTTTGTTAATTATTTAACCCAACAAAAGAAAAGGTTAGAGATTCCATTAGTTCGGAGGTCAGGTTACGCCTTGGGAACAGTTTCACGTCACCCAAGTTGCCTCGGATAGGACCGACTCTCCCTAATGTTAGTTTACGAAAGTGCATGTGTGTGTGTGTGTTTTCAAAATGGGAGAAACTGTCACGACCCGAAATCTAGGCTCTATTTTATTAGTAATTAAATGATTATTATTTAATTATTTGCTTATTTATTTATTTAAATTATTATTTATTTAAATAATTATGTGTGCAATTTATGTGTTATAATAATTATGCCTAGCATTTTATTTGGGTCATTTGTGCTAGTGTAGAAATGTTGAGTCTTAATTGTTAGTAGGGAGTGTAGTGTTTGTGTGTAGTGTAGTGGAGGGGGCCTAAGTGTAAATCTTTTTAATTATTTCCCTACTCCCTCCCTACTCCTCCCATTCTCCCTCATACACTCCACCCCCATTCCATCACTCCCAGCCATCTCTCTCTCTCTCTAGCAATTGGGTAAGTTTTTCTTTCCTTTCCTTCTCTCTTCTTTTTCTTCATCTTCTTCTTGTTATCATTCATTTCTTAAAACGTGAAACATGTTTAGATCGTCGATAGGATCGTAGGAAGCCAAAAAGAATCGAAATCCATCAACTTTGAGAAAATCCAAGTAAGTTACTTTTTCCCCATTTTGATGCTAAAATGTCCATATCATGTTTATTTGATGTTTGATGTATTATATTTGAAGTTTGGATGAGGTTGCAATTTATTTGAATTTATTGGGAATTTATTTTGGGTTTTGATCAAAAATGGTGAAACCTTGAATGTTGGGTTTGATTCTTGATTTTGGTTGTTAAATGTTGTTGTATGAGTCTTTTTAGACTTATTAGTTGTGTTGGTACATTAGTATACTAGTTGGAATGTTGGATTTTGTTGTTCAAATAGATACCTAGGTCCTAGAATTACTTAATCCCAATCATGTCTACACTTAGGGTCCCCCAATTTTATTAGAACCTTTTTAAGGTGCCCTTAGGATCCTTTGTGATCAGCACAGGTGTATTTCAACTCTTCAACAAGACAAACCAGCAAGAGGAAGCAAATCAGCAGACCAGTAAACAAGTTGCCGATCAACTTGCTACAGAAGTTGCCGATCAACTTATTAAAGAAGTTGCCGATCAACTCGATTCACAACATGCCGATATAATAGATAGTCTACACTGTCAGTCAGGTGACATCATTTCATTAAAGTCAACCTTGCTGATTGTCTCTATACTGTTTTATTATAAAGTAGTTTACCTGCTCTGTAATGATTTCTACGCCGTCTGACACATAGCTACTTTTAGCTATACTCTGTCTCTACTTGCTTTTGCAGGTAACCGGTTGAGACAAAGGGGTCTTTACCCATCAGACCTTTAAGGCACGCGTATCTTCGCCATTAATGCCAATGATACTGCATTAAATGCTCCTCACCTACCCAGCTGGAAATTCAAATGTTATCCTTCTTCAACAAGCTAAGACATTAACTCCTCCTATATATAGAGGACTCAGTGCATTGAAGAAGGTTGGTGATTTTAGTGCATTGAAGAGAGTTGGTTGTTTGCAGCATTCATTGAAGCTCAAACATTCCTTGTCCAGATAATCATTAGATCATTTAATAGGACATACACTTGTGCACAAACTCTACAACACTGTTAGTATTCCCGAACTAGATTATTTTAAGGAATACGTTGTCTGAGTTTTCACACACCCACCTGAGTGAGATAAGTTCTTTTGAACTTGCCGCTCAAATACACTTGGTCAGATATTTGTTTTACGATTCATTAATCTATCTCTAGAATTTAGTCTTTGTATCCGGCAAAGCCGCTCTTGTAATAGACTAGGGATATTTAATAGTGCTCTTAACCCAAATCCAAGTTCTGACCAAACTTGGTAGAGGACGTAGCAGTATTTACACTGTGAACCTCTCCAAATCTCTGTGTCCTCTGTTACTTACTGTCCTTGCCGGTTGGAACTCTATCACCGGCAAATCATCACTGTTCTTGCTGACTCATCATCATTTCCATTGACCAATCTCTTGAAACTGCATTGAACTTTTAGAAACTACTTTGTGTTTAAACCAAGCTCTCAAAACCTTTTTATAAACTGATTTTGTGTGAGTTAAAACAAGTCATATCTTCTCCGCTGCGCTTACTGATAATAGTTTGCAATCTGATAAGTGACTTTGCATTTATAAAAGTGTTTCTTTGAAAAAGTTTTAATTAGGCTATTCACCCCCCCTCTAGCCTATTTTCCTACCAATTGGGCCTAACAATTGGTATCAGAGCTTGGAATTTTGAAAGAAATTTCCAAGCTTTGCAGCTTGTTTGCCGATACCATGGCAGGAAAAATCATGCAGTCATTCAACATCACCACCATTCCGTTGTTGAATGTCAACGAGTTTGGTGTCTGGAAATCTCGTATGATAAAGTATATGAACTCAATCGATGACCGGTTGATGAAGGTCATAGAAGGTGGTCCAATCATTCCGTTAAAAGTTTCAACCACCTACAGACCTATTCCCTCCACTCCGCTGACACAACATGCTGATCGAGAAACTGAACAGGAAACCCATGTTCAGATTGATGAAACTTTGATTGAGAAACCCAGAGAGGAATGGACCGACGACGACAAACTTTCTGCTGCCCTAGATGGAAAAGCATGCCACATTATCTCATGTGGATTGGATGACAAGCAATACAAACTTATTGACTTGTGCTCCACGACTCAAGAATGCTGGAACAAGCTCCTTGCATACTTTGAAGGTGACGAGCAGGTGAAGGACAACAGACTCTACGACTGCATTGCTGAGTTTGAATCCTTCAAGAAACAAGATGGTGAATCACTAAGGAGTGCCTACGACAGATTTTGCGAGGTAAGTAATTTATGTGCTTCATTAGGTAAAGTTTATACTATGAAAGATCTTAATATTCGTTTTCTAAGTTCTTTGGGAAATGAGTATCATACTAAGGTCACCGCTGTTAGAGAAGTGAGAGACTTAAACAAGACTTCTATTCAGAATCTTGTGTCTAGTCTATTTCTGTATGAGAGAGAAATGCAAAAACTTAACGTTCTCGACAAAAATTTCAAAAACTTGTCTCTATCAGCTCAGTCACAGATATCCTTTCCTTCAAACAAATTCCCTCCTGTAGATCCACCTCAAACATCCTGCAGTTCCAATACCCATGAAATGACCTCAGAAAAACCTATGGAAGAAGACGAATTTGCCGCCTTCGCTAGGAACTACAAAAGGTTTAAAGACTTCAAAAGGATGCAGAAAGGAAACTACCAGCAACCAAAATCCTTCACACCAGCATTTCAGAAACCAGCAAGCTACAATAAACCCTCTACTAGTGCTACCGATGGAAAGAACTACCGCAACAAAGGTGATCTGTCTGCTTCAACTGCAGAAAACCTGGTCACTTTGCTTCTAAATGTCCTCAACCAAAATATGAATACATGAGGAAGTCATTCAACCAGAGACATCCTAAGTCTAGAATCTTTGTTGCCGATGAAAGCACAGAAAAGGCCTTGCCGGTTTGGTGTGAAACTGATTCCGATGAAGATGCCGATGAAGATGAAGATGCCGATGAAGATGAAGATGCCGATATAAGTTTTGTCGCCCTAGATTTGGAAGATGCCGATGTATCATCCTTGCCGACTCCAGTCTACCGAGATCCATCTCCACCAAGAACTCCAGTCAAAGAAGAATCTGCTGGAAGACCTCAACCACACTTCAAAGAAATAAGTGTCAAAGCTGAAAACCCATATGGATACAAAGTACACCAAGTGGGAACCTCACTCTATGGCCAGTGTAACTCTTCTCAATTTACCACCATCAAATCAAAATCCTTACCGATGACCAGAAAACTATTATTCAATGAACAATCTAGCATTGCCAAAACATATCAAAACCTATCTCTTCCCTACCTGACTTCTCTCCTGGACCCATTGCCTCTGCTCCTAAAATTTTGGCTGATCCTTGTCCTGAAATATCCAAAGCTGAAATGATAGAGACAATGGATGAACTTTTTATCGATCATGAGAAGCTGAGTAGCGTTCATAAAGTGATGGCTGCTGATTTCAAAAGAATTTCTAACGAGAATAGCTCGCTTATGTCTGAACTTTCAGTTCTCAAAGGACACGAGCTTGAGTCTACTTCTTTAAAGAAAGAAAACCTGGATCTCAAATGCCAAGTAGCAGTATTGATAGCTCAGATCGAAGATCTTGTGAAAAGAAACAATCATCTCTCAAGGATTGTTGATTCTTACACAAAATCTAGAGTTGCTGTTGAAACAATCCTACAGACCCAAATGTCATATAAGGACCAATCTGGGTTAGGATTTGATTCCAGCAGCAGTAGCTCTACTGAAACTTGTGCTACCGAGAAAAAGGATGAGAAAGTTGAATGTAATCCTGTTAACTCAGTGCATAAGGATGCTAAGCCAATTTACAGTGTTGTGGCAATGAAGTATCCTAAGAACCAGAACAAAAGGAATGATAAGCACAAACAAAGATATGTTAAGGTTGCTGATACTGAGTCTGCCGATAACGGTATTCTTGGTGAATACATCAGCAGAGCAAGTGCTGCCGATCTGACCTCCTCTGCTGCCGATGGACAAGTGCCTAAAAAGGTAACTGCCAAAGGTAAACAGAATGGAAAGAAAGGCAACACTGGCACCTTTAAACATACTAAGTTTGTGCCTGCTCAATTCCCTAGTTCTGCCGATGCACCGACTAAACAGAATGATATTCTACCGACTCCACAGCCTATCAGTCAAGTGAGATGTTCTAATTGTTTTGATTATGGTCACAAGGCTCATGAATGCCTCTTGAAGCACCTATCTGGACCCACTGAGGTTTCATCCTCAAGTAGTGGCCAGATGTGGTTGCCAAAGAGGAACTAACCCTCGGACCCATGAATAAGGGGGACCATAAGCATACTGTTTTATTTCAGGAATGCTTCATGGCCTCAACTGGTGCAAGCAAGGATTTGTGGATTCTAGATAGTGGCTGCTCAAGACATATGACAGGATTTGCAGATCTTCTTGCCGACATTATCGAAGCATCAGGTCCCCCAGTAGTGTTTGGTGATAATGCCAGAGGAAAAATCGTCGGTATAGGTACCATCAAGAGAGGTGCAGTTACTGTACAGAAGGTCTCTCTAGTGGATGGTCTGAAACACAACCTTCTATCAATATCACAATTCTGTGATAAAGGAATGCAATGCGTATTTACTACTTCCAGTTGCTATGTGAAAGACATTGCTTCCAATGAGACTCTTCTCACTGCCAAACGTAAAGGTAACATTTATGCAGTAGACTTAAGTGCTATTACTGGTGTTGCTAATGTTTGTTTTGTAGCTAAGAACATCAGTGAGAACTCATGGCTATGGCACAAGAGACTCAGTCACTTGAACTTTAAATATCTATCCAAGCTTGCCGGTTCAAATGTTGTTACCGGTCTGCCTCAAGTGTCTGCTGATCAAGCAAAGAAATGCAAGGCCTGCCAGCTTGGAAAACAATATAAGTCATCTTTCCGAAGCAAGCCCTGCATGTCAACTTCTAAGTGCCTCCAATTGCTACATATGGATCTATTTGGCCCCACATCTACAGCATGTATCGGGGGAAGTAGATACACCTTGGTTGTAGTAGATGATTTCTCTAGATATACTTGGGTGGAAACCTTCAGTCACAAAGATGACACCTATGCTGTTGCCACCAAGTTATTCAGACTACTACAAACTCAGAAAGAAAGCTATATCATCAGTATGAGATCAGACAACGGCACTGAATTCAAGAACAATGGTATTGCTCAGTACTGTGATGATCATGGTATAGACCACAACTTCTCAGCTGCCGGTACACCACAACAAAATGGTGTTGTTGAGAGGAAGAACAGAACTCTCATTGAAGCTGGTAAGACCATGATTGCCGAAGCCAGGCTGCCGAAGTACTTTTGGGCTGAAGCGATCAATACAGCCTGCTTCACCCAGAACAGATCTCTAATCAACAAATTCCATAACAAGACTCCTTATGAACTCTGGAGAGGCAGAATTCCCAACATTGGATTCTTCAAGATATTCGGCTGCAAATGTTACGTGCTATACAATGGAAAAGAGCACAGAGGTAAATTTGATGAGAAAGCGATGAAGGAATCTTTGTTGGATACGCTAAACACAGTAAGGCCTTTCGAGTTTTCAATAAGAAACTTTTGAAAATTGTTGAATCTGTTCATGTAACCTTTGATGAATTTGATTTGTTAGAGTCTGACAAGGCTCCAAATAGTACTAATGTGTCTAGTGCTCATGAGACAGGTGAATCCAGTAATACTAATCCTGCAGATCAAGTACCAGCTGCTGATCCAGTCATTTCAGCAGAAGAATCAGCAGATGCTCCGTATTTTCCTTCATCAGCAGAACCAGAACCTGCTGATGAATTTCATAATCCGTTTGCCGATGCAAACTCTGCTGATCATCCTGAAGACAGATCTAGCCCTCAACCAATTTCTGTTATAAGACCTATTCTTCCAAGCTTTCATCCACCTCTCACTCAAAGTTCTTCTCCTACACCTTCTGCTGATCTTGATCCTCCTCTAGAATCCTTACAACAAGAATCAGTAAGACAAGATGTGCCGAGAGAAGTCAGAACTGTTCGTGATCATCCATTAGAAAATGTGATTGGTGATGTCTTTGGTCCCAGATTAACTAGGAACCTTAGTAGAGCATTTGCTGAAAGCCTTTTCTCATCTGCTATGGTCTCCGATATAGAACCAAAGAAGACTGAAGAAGCTCTTGCCGATCCTGGTTGGGTTGAAGCCATGCAAGAGGAACTGAATCAGTTTGAAAGATGCAAAGTATGGGAACTTGTGCCAAGACCAACTTCTCAGCAAGTTATTGGTACTAAGTGGGTTTACAGGAACAAATTGGATGAAGCTGGGAAAATCATTAGAAACAAAGCAAGGTTAGTTGCTAAAGGCTACCGTCAAGAGGAAGGAATCGACTACGATGAGACATTTGCTCCTGTTGCAAGATTGGAAGCTATAAGACTTTTCTAGCCTATGCTGCCTTCAAGGAATTCAAGCTATATCAAATGGACGTGAAAAGTGCCTTCCTGGATGGAGAACTCCAAGAACTAGTCTATGTTGAACAACCCCCAGGTTTTGAGGACTCCAAGAAGCCTGATCATGTCTACCGATTGAAGAAGCACTCTATGGCTTAAAGCAAGCTCCAAGAGCATGGTATGAAACCCTTTCTAAGTTCTTACTTAGCGATGGCTTAGGCTTCACTCGAGGTAAAATCGATACTACTTTATTTGTTGCCAAGCATAAGGGTCATTCATTGTTTGTTCAAATTTATGTCGATGATATTATTTTTGGTTCCACTAACGAATCACTTTGCAAGAGATTTGAGAAACTGATGCAGAGCAAGTTCGAGATGAGCATGATGGGTGAACTAACATATTTCCTTGGACTTCAAGTCAAACAAACCCATGAGGGAATATTCATCAGTCAAGCCAAGTATGCCAAAGAACTTATCAAGAAGTTTGGCTTTGACAATGCTCACTCTCAAAGCACACCGATGGGCACTAACATTCATTTAGATAAGGATGAGTCTGGTAAGAAAGTAGACATGACTGTCTACCGAGGTATGATAGGCTCACTCCTCTATCTTACTGCCAGTAGACCAGATATTATGTTTGCTGTTTGTGTTTGTGCCAGGTTTCAAGCTGACCCTAGGGAATCCCATTTGCAGGCTGTAAAACGTATTATTAAATATTTATGTGGCACTGCTAACCTTGGATTATGGTATGCAAGAGATTCATCTTTCAATCTTATAGGTTATTCAGATGCAGACTTTGCAGCTTGTAGGGTGACCAGAAAGAGTACAAGTGGAACTTGCCAATTTCTTGGTGATAGATTGGTGTCTTGGTCCTGTAAGAAGCAAGCATCAATTTCCACTTCCACTACTGAAGCTGAGTACATAGCTGCCGGCAGTTGCTGTTCACAGATTCTATGGATGAAGCAGCAGCTGGTTGACTATGAAGTTCCATCTCAAATTTGTCCATCTATTGTGACAACCAATCAGCAATTTCAGTATCAAACAATCCGGTCATGCATTCCAAAACCAAGCACATAGACATCAAATACCACTTCCTGAAGGAACATGTTGAAAAGGGAATGTTGTGCTGCTCAAAGTCCATACCGATTTCCAAAGAGCAGACATACTAACAAAGCCCTTGGATCAGAAAAGATTTGAATTCCTCAGAGGTGAATTAGGTATGATTGATTTTTATGGTTAAAATTGTGCTAACTTTGCTACTTTGTGTTAGTCTGCCGATCAAATCAGCAGAGCATCAAATTATCTTGCCGACTACGAACATGCGACAAAATCTTGCCGATCGAAAATTTTGTCAAAATCATCTTGCCGATTCTATCTATATATCTTGCCGATTCAATATCTTGCCGATTCAATCATTTGCCGATTCAAGCTATCTTGCCGATTAATGAAATCAAATCAGCACGTCTCTGCAAAAGTTAAGATTCCTGACACATGACGTAAGCAATCAAATCAAAGGTACATCGGTCACACCATCTCCCTGACACGTGTGTGTACCTTTCTTATCCAAAATCGTGTCAAGATGTATTCCATTTAATGCGATACATCAGCAGGTAAACAGGTCATCATCACTTCTATTTTATTTTTGACTAATTTACCCTTTCTCCCTCTTACTTTTAACTGTTCATCTTACCGATTTGTGTGCGCATTAATTTTTGCGTGCGCACGGTCTCCGAGACAAAAGGTACAGTTATTTCTCTCCCTTGCCCTTTCATATTCTCTCTCTCCCCCATAACATATATAACGCCTTTCAAAATTCCATTAAGCTCTTTCTCCGCCATTTTTCTCTCTGCTCTCTATTCTCTCTATCTCTCCTCTTTCCAGATTACCAATTCATCGTTTTATTTGTTCATCTATTCATAATCTGGTAAGTGTTAATGTTTATTCTCTGCTCATTTCTAATCATCTATGGTTTGATTTGTCTTTATGTCTAACATTGAGAGTTGTTTGAGTAATTTTGCAGACAATGTCCGGTGAAAAAGATATCTACGGAGGCTATGTTGACTCCGACTACTTCAACGACGAAGCCGACGGGGTTTTCTTGAAGAATCTTCTTATTGGGTCCTTGCTTGATTCGTTCATCACCCATCAGGAGTTAGTTCAGTATTTGTGGATCTTGTCAAAGAATTCTTCACCAACTCTTCAGTTGTCCGCGCTCGTGCTGATTCCTCCGTTATCGTCTCCATCAATTCTACTGTTTTGGGCGTGCAGATCTCTATTCTCCTCTTCTATCTCTGAAGTTTTTCCCAATCTTGGGAATGAAGGGTTGAGTGCTCTAGTTGATGAGCAGGAACTGGATAGGGCTTGGATTATCATGAGAGGTGCTGGCACAAGGCTTAGTGGCACTAATCATCTGAAGATTCACTATCCCCGAAGATACTATGCTTTGGCTGAGATAGTTGATAGATGTCTCATTTGCCGATCTGGATCCCACAGCAATATTACTGATGTGCAATTTGAAGCTATGGCCGCCATTGTTCTGCAGATTGAGTTCAACTGGTGTGCCTACATATTCAGGATTATCGCTACGGCTGCTGATAAGTGGGCTTCTGACAGATTGAAGAACAAGGCCAATCCTGGAAAAGGATGCCATTATCTGTTGATAAGTATGATTCTGAGGAGAAATGCCAATGTAGTGGCTGCCGATCGCTTTCCATCCAGCTTGCCTTTCAATAGGTTGAAGTTCTTTGATGCTAAGGATTGGAAAAGGATTTCAAAGAATGCTTCCAGTGCCGATGCCCCTTCTGTTGCTCCTGCACCTGTTGTTTCTAAAAGGAAGAAAAAGGCAAAGACCATTCCTTCAGTTGCTTCTCAATCAGCAGCAGTCTCTACTCCTGCTACTTCAACAGATAGGATTCTTGCCGATTCTACTCCTGGTGCTCCAAAGAAAAGGAAACTGATAAAGGTTGCCGATCAAGTGGTGACAAAGAAGGTGAAGCTTGCCGATGAAGTTCCTTCTTCCACTATTCCTCCTGCTGATCCCAGAGCTAAGCTAATTAGGTTTGCCCCTGCTCATCTTGCCGTGCTTCCCTATCTACTACCGATCCTGCTGTCAAGGTTGAAATTCCTGATGAAGAATTCACTGATGACTTTGCTTTGCCGATGGCAAAAGTATTGAGGATGTCATTGAGAAGCTCAAGTCTCAGACTCCTAGGAAATGCGCTCCAATCAGAAACCCAACTTTCCACACCTTCTACAAGAATCCTTGGTCCTTCACCAACAAGGTCTTGAACAAGAAATGGGTCTTTCCGATTGACCATCTGCCTCCTTTTATTCGTCGTCTTCTTCAGTTTCATGAAGAGATGAAAGACACTGTCACTCCCGGAAATCCTGCTGATTATGTTGATCAAAGGAGTTTGGACAGACGGACTGATATGTGGAAAGAGAAGTTTGTACCTCTATCAAAGTTCAAGCAGTTGAAAGAGGCTGAACTAAAGCTCAATTTTTGGTCGGTATTTTGAATTCCTACCACTTTCCTGGAACCAGATCTATCTCTTTCAAGACAGAATTAGACAATATGATGGTTCAGGATGTATGGATTATCTACGCCAGGACTTTCAATCAGCTCTCTCAATTCACAGAGTTTGATCCTTATCAGATAGGCAGAATGGAGAATAATGAGGATCTTCTGACCTACAATGATGACGAGGCTCCTGCTGACAGTCCTCTCAATGCCACTTCTTCAGATCAGTCAAGAAAGTCACTATGGACTTGATTGACAAATCCAATGAATTTCTGCTGAAGCAAGATGCCGATCGCCTAGCTGCCGAAAATCTTGCCGATCCATCTGCTCAAGCTCCTTCTCCCAGCAGCAGCAAGACTTTATCTGATGCCGATGTTCATTCTGCCGATGATGTAGATGCTGCTGATAATTCTTTTATTTGCCGATGGTGACTCTGCTGACAGTGATTCTGATGATAATGATGAATGGATGATGTGCTGATTTGTTTGGTGATTTGGTCTGTGCTCACAAAGCTACTGCTGACTCTCCTTCCACTTCAGTTACAACAGATAGTGACAAGATGCCAATCAGAACTGTCATGACTAAAGCTTCCACTGCTGAAGTCTATTGCAGAATCTGTATTTGAGGGTGATAGTAGTGTTGAAGGAAGGCATTCCGATGATTCTATAGTGGAATTTCATGTTGAGCAAACTTCAGACACTCAACCTCTGATGGGTCTATCTGCCGACCTTCCTGCTCCAGTTGAGACAACTATGGACACTCAACAGTTGGATGTATCTGTTTCAGGAGGAGAACTTGCTGAAAAAGTGACTAATGAGACAACTGCTGACACTCATCTTACTGAGAAAACTACAGACACTCAGTTAATATCAGTCACCTGAAATACAGATTGTTCCTCCTACTGGAATCAAGGAGGTTGTGGAGTTGAGAGGAGGTGCTGATGATAGTACTCCTAATATGGATGCTGACATTGCTGCTAGTCTACAGTTTGAAGAGATTCTTCTACAGCCTTTGTTCAGCTTGCCGTCCGTTATCATCCCTCTCTTACCGGCTCCTGCTGCTGCTCATGCCGATGTAGATCATGCTGATGAAGCTGATCCTGTTGCTGCTCGTGCCGATGTAAATCATGCCGATGAGATAGATCCTGCTGATTACATGGTGGTTGGAGAACAAGCCTTTGTTGATCCTGATGCTGTTGATACTTCTCCACCACCCAGCTATGATTATTTTCTCAATGGAAGGATATGATGTGCTCCAACTGGTACACTTCCAATGCATCTATCCCCTCCAACAAATTTGGACAGCCTCTCTTCACTGTTCATCAAGGTTATCCTTCAAGTATACCTTAGGCAAATGTCCACTCCATTCGGCAAAGACCACCCTCATGTAACCAAGCATAAATTCTCTCCAGGAGGTTCTACCAGTGATAGTCCAATCTATCTTCCTGGATTCTCAATGATGATGACATTGTTCGTACAAAGGGAAAGACTCCTCGGATTTCTAGACTTAAGAAGAAAGTGGTCTATGACCCAATTCGATCTAGACCAGGACAGATAAAGATTAGAGGTGAATCTACCCTTCCGGTCCTTCTCCAACTGAAGTGTGCATTACTACAAATGGATGAGAGAAGCTGCTTGATGATCAATGATCTGCTGACTGACATCATTGAAGTTAGGCATACCAATCCTCGTGGCCTTCTTTATTTAATCAAGTCTGCCGCTTTGGCTATGACTCTGCCATTTTCCATCTCGTCAGCGTGCCGATCATCTAGTCTATATCTCAAGGCTGATGAATGCCGGGTTAATGACTATGATTCTTGAAGGTCGTGCTTACTTGAACTTAATCTTGGCTACCTTCCTTTCACTTGAAGACAGTGGTATGTTTCTGCTGCCGACTGATCGTGCAGTTATAGTTCATCCTGCTTTTCCTTTTGCCGATCTGTCGTGCCGATGATTCTGATGATCTCATTGTCTCAACTTCTGTCCCTGCCGATTTCTTCTCATCTGCTGATGATGCTGCCCTTCAATGGTTCTTACTTATTCCTGCTGCTCCTGTTCCTCCTCTCTCCATCTCAGCCGATCTTGATCTCCTCTGATGATGAGATGATGACTGATGATGTGCTTATTGAAGATGCTGATCTGAATAATGAAGATTTTATCCTTCAATAGTGCTCCCGACGTCTGCCAGTATTTTCCAGCCGACCATCGTCAACAGTCTGTATGAGTATTTGAAGTTTAGTGAAGGCGATTTCACAAATCAGAAAGTGCCTGCCACTCGTGCTGATGTTGGTGATATGGCTCTTTCTGTTGGTGACCTGGTTAAGGATGTTCATAAAGACCTGGTTAAGCGTCTACGTAAGTCCAATCAGGAGGAGGAGAATACTCTGGTCAAAGAATTGAAAGCTCTCCTTGCTGATAGAGAAGAGCGTATAATGGCTCTTTCTGAATCCTTGGGGACAACTCATAACATTCAACAGAATCTTGTTGATAATCAGAGGCTGCAGATAAGAGATATGGAAGACTTGAACAGAATTGTCTAAGACCAAAGCTGCCCTTGCCGAAGCTAATCTGAAGATAGCTGCTCTTGAAGCCAACAACAAGATGCTGTCTGAAAGATTGGAAAGTGCGCAGAGAAGACAGAGCAAAGCAAAGAGGAAAGCTGAAGAAAAGAAGAAAGAGCAAGAAGAAGGCTAGGAAGACTGAATCTACAAAGGACTCAATCCAGCAGCAGATCCCAAGATTTCTGATCCTCCAGCTGCTGATCCTTGAGTCACATAGCCTATGATGTAGATATCTTATTGAAGACCTTCACAGACAAATTTCTTTGCTTATAAATTTTTTATTGTGCTAATATGTTTTTTCTTATATTTGTGTTGTTATCTGCATTATTCTGTGCTATTTCCTTTGTGATCATCACTCTTGAACTGAACCGGCTTCACCATTTATTTTGGTGAATCCACCTTTTGCATTAGACATCTAGTGTGACTTACCTTAGGATTTGGTTTATACCTAGATATCCTTAGAAATCTTTTCCCTAAGATAAGCGATGTCTTTAGCTTTAAGGGTGATTGGACTTAAGTAATTAGGAGGAGATTGTTGTTCAAATAGATACCTAGGTCCTAGAATTACTTAATCCCAATCATGTCTACACTAGGGTCCCCCATTTTATTAGAACCTTTTTAGGTGCCCTTAGGATCCTTTGTGATCAGCACAGGTGTATTTCAACTCTTCAACAAGACAAACCAGCAAGAGGAAGAAATCAGCAGCCAGTAACAATTTGCCGATCAACTTGCTACAGAAGTTGCCGATCAACTTATTAAAGAAGTTGCCGATCAACTCGATTCACAACATGCCGATATAATAGATAGTCTAGCACTGTCAGTCAGGTGACATCATTTCATTAAAGTCAACCTTGCTGATTGTCTCTATACTGTTTTATATAAAAGTAGTTTACCTGCTCTGTAATGATTTCTACGCTGTCTGACACATAGCTACTTTTAGCTATACTCTGTCTCTACTTGCTTTTGCAGGTAACCGGTTTGAGACAAAGGGGTCTTTACCCATCAGACTTTAAGGCACGCGTATCTTCGCCATTAATGCCAAGGATACTGCATTAAATGCTCCTCACCTACCCAGCTGGAAATTCAAATGTTATCCTTCTTCAACAAGCTAAGACATTAACTCCTCCTATTATATAGAGGACTCAGTGCATTGAAGAAGGTTGGTGATTTTAGTGCATTGAAGAGAGTTGGTTGTTTGCAGCATTCATTGAAGCTCAAACATTCCTTGTCCAGATAATCATTAGATCATTTAATAGGACATACACTTGTGCACAAACTCTACAACACTGTTAGTATTCCCGAACTAGATTATTTTAAGGAATACGTTGTCTTGTTTTTCACACACCCACCTGAGTGAGATAAGTTCTTTTGAACTTGCCGCTCAAATACACTTGGTCGTATATTTTTGGTTTTACGATTCATTAATCTATCTCTAGAATTAGTCTTTGTATCCGGCAAAGCCGCTCTTGTAATAGACTAGGGATTTAATAGTGCTCTTAACCCAAATCCAAGTTCTGACCAAACTTGGTAGAGGACGTAGCAGTATTTACACTGTGAACCTCTCCAAATCTCTGTGTCCTCTGTTACTTACTGTCCTTGCCGTTGGAACTCTATCACCGCAAATCATCACTGTTCTTGCTGACTCAATCATCATTTCCATTGACCAATCTCTTGAAAACTGCATTGAACTTTTAGAAACTACTTTGTGTTTAACCAAGCTCTCAAAACCTTTTTATAAACTGATTTTGTGTG
>JAOWBW010000572.1:663038-798438 GCA_026119855.1 Campanula takesimana
GTGATTATTTTATTACAAAAGGAATATTCTTAACGACATTAAAATTATGAGAGTCGCCACGCCGTTTTAATTAAAGCCAAAACATTGAAAAAAGCATTTTTAGTGGGTTCGGGGTCAAATTACAACAAGAGAAGAATATTGAACGTTATCACTCCTATTGCCCGAATCGATCGGTCTTTCTATCATGATGCGGTGTATGTAGTGTGTTAGTGATTTAGACCGGATCCAAAGATTGCCTACGTTCCTCTCAATGTGAGAAGCTCAGGTCAGCGTAGTTCGCAGAGAATTAGAATAGGCAGAAGAATCGGGATCATGCATAACGAGGGGGAATTACCTAAAGATTAGGGTTTAGAAGTAGTTCCTAGATCATCCTCGGGTTGATGAACCCTCGATCATCATCGGCTATGAAATAACATGTAATTATGAAGATCGCAACCCTAAATATAGCATAAATAAGGTTTTAATCTATGAACACGAAGAACATGCGAAGAACATATTATGAACATATGAATGAGCATGCAAAGAATATGAAGAAACTATGAATAAACATGTACGAACATGAATATAAAAGATCTACATTAAAATAATGCAAGAACACGAAGAAAAAGTTAGAAAACTTACCTATGTTGGCAAGAAATACACCTTGGATCTTCTTGAGTGTTTGATTGTTAATTAGAGAGCAAAATAGTGTTTAAGAACTCCAAAACTCGGACTTAGAGCTCTCAAAATCGGACCCTTTAAACCATAGCATGGGATTGGTTATATAGTAAACTGAGGGGAGGATCTGACGGTCAGGATCATCCAGCGCAAGGTTGGCCGCCTGGCCATGGTTGAAGCCGGTGACAAGAGTGGCCGCGTGGCCAAGATCAACGCGGAGCAGGTGTCCGCGTGGCCAAGGATGCCGGCTGACTTGATTCTTAGCTAGGGTTTCTGCATGTTTTAAGGAAACCATTTACTACCTAATTTGATAGATTTTGTCATAAATGAGATATTTTGGGAATCCGGGACAAGTCTTTGCAAGGTTTCTAATTCCTATAAAGTCCTTGTATTTTTGGGAAAGTCCTAATAAACTCATTTTCAGGTCGGGTACTAACAGAACCTTCTACTCAGAGGACTAGCCTCAAACACAAATTTAGGCACATCGGGAATAGAAAAAGTAACAGTTTTCTACGGCAATCAAACGGAAGCTTGAAACTTGCTCAACCAATCCATACCCAAAATGACATCAAAGTCTTGGATAGGAAGAACTACCAAATCCACACAAAGGACTCGACCACAAAAACCACATCACAAGCACAGAAAGACTCGATCAGAAATCAAGCATTCTCCTATAGGGGTCGACCACCTCTAGCACGTACGGTAAAGACTCGAATGCAGCATTTAACATTGGAAGCAAATTGCACAGAAATGTATAATGAGATGATCCTGGATCTACTAACGCTCGTGCGCTCACATTAGACACAGAAACAATACCTCCAATAACGGATGGATCATCGGTAGCTTGTTGTTGATTCATGGCATAAACCTTCCCTCATACACTCCACCTCCCTTCCATCTTTCCCAGCCAACTCTCTCCCTCTCTCTTGTGTTTTGGTAAGTTTTCTTCATTTCCTTCTCTCTTCTTTCTTCATCTTCTTCTTGTTATCATTCATTTCTAAAACACGAACCTTGTTTGGATCGGCGATAGGATCGCGTAGACCAAAAAAGAATTGAATTCCGTCAACTTTCATTATTTTCAAGTAAGTTACTTTTCCCCCATTTTGATGTTAAAATGTTCATATCATCATATAAGCTTTTGTTGTTATATTTGAAGTTTGGATGAGTTTAGAAATTATTTGGAATTTATTTGAGTTTTGGTCAAAATGGTGATTTATGAATGTTGGGTTTGATTCTTGATTTTGGTTGTTAAATGTTGTTGTATGAGTCTTTTTAGACTTATTAGTTGTGTTGGTACATTAGTATGCTAGTTAGAAGGTTGGATTTTGGGTTGAAAATGTGTTTTGGGGTTAAAAATGGAAGAACCCAGGTTGTCTTCCCGATTTCCGGCAATTCAGAAGATTGGGCGACCGCCCAAAAATGTATGGGCGACCGCACATCTATCTGAAAGCTTTTGTTCTTGTTTTGAGGGATTTTTGGGCGACCGCACAGTCCATATTGGGGGCCGCACAGACCTCTGAAAGTTTACATTTTGTTTAATTTGTGTGATTGAAGAATGCGTTTTGATCCAAATCTTGGTGTCCTTCTAGTTGACCTTAGTGAACATTGTAGTACACACTAGTGATAGAATCGGGTCCTTTGTGATTAAGTTTGTGTTGGAAATTTATTAAGTGTTAATTGAGATTGTTGGAACACTTTATTGATTGGATTTGATTCTTTTGTGAACAAATACGATATGGGATTTGATTAAGTATCATTTTGGGAATGTGGTTCATCTTTGATGTGCGGTTTGTATTGGTTTACCTTTGTGGTAATTAATGGATTGGTTCCCTACTTTGGAACCTTAAGTTGTTTATTCATGCTAAATTATTATTACTTAGCATTTATTTGGAAGCCCAGCTGGCATATTTGTTGCATCGGGCGATGGGAAAGATTATAATGGCAAGCCAAGTCCATTATAATGTTGACCATTTTTGCTCCTTCTATACCCTTCTCCAGATTAGCCTTGGAAAGGATAAGTTAGCTTCCTTTGAATGATGTATCTAGCTACCGGGCATGACTTTGTGTCATGGTCCTTGTCCCTTGTGACACTCTTATGGTTATTGGTTCATGCGGTACCGGGGTTTTCTCTTCGGCTTTAATGCTATTATGAAGATGTTGATGGTTGATTATTGAAGCTGCGCAGCGATCCTTTATTTGGATGTACCAGTTTGGAAAACCTTGGCTATATCCTTTGTTATGTGTTTATTTCCGCTGCTATCTGTTATGTGATAAATGCTATGTGCTATGTGATATTTATTATTGCTTATCGCTTCGTGCATCATAGCATGTCATGTAGTTGCATTAGTAACTTATTGAGATTTATCTCACCCCCTTTCTTTTTATCTTTGTTTTTCCTTAACCCCCCCCAAGTTCTAAGGATTAGTCTCGCTGATCACGCGGAAAGAGGACGTCGAGTGTGGATACATTCTTTTGGGGAAAGTTGTATAGGTTGGTTTACATTATATAAATGTGTAACCTTTTTGGGATAGTTGTACAATCAATGACGTCATTAAGATTTGTATATTCGTATTTTGTTGGGCATAAACTTGTGGAAGCTTAGGATAGTTGTAATTGGTTTTTATCAATTGGTTTGTAAAACTTTGGATCATTACCTTTTGGTATCAAATGAAATTTTTAACTTCGGTATTTCACAGTTTTGGTTTTAGAGTCGACGTCCAGATCGCGGTCTCGGGCCCGCGGGGTCCGGGGTCGCGACAGTTGGTATCAGAGCTATGACATTAGCTCTAAGTATAAGTCTAGGTGGATTAGTATGACCTAGGTGGGTAGTAGTGTGCGGAGTGATTAACGGTTGATGTTTTATGCAGGTACTTGTTTACAATGGTTCGTAGAAGGAGTGGTGAAGGTAGTACCGGTAATGCAAATCAGAATGATACAAGGGAAGAAGCACTTGCTATGTTTCAAGGCATGTTCGAGGCGGCCATGAAGGCCATACATGATCAAGGTCCGAGGGTAGAACAAGCACCACCCCGCTATGGATTGGAGCAATTTCTCAAACTGAAACCGGTTGAATTCAATGGGGAGCCCGATGTAAGGAAGGCTGAGTTATGGATTGAGTCGATGGAGAAGATTTATGATGTATTTGGGTGTTCGGATGAGGACAAGGTCGGTTTGCGGCTTACAAGCTTGTGGGAGCCACCGAGCATTGGTGGAAAGGTGTTAAAGCTACTTGGGATGATACACACACGGTGTATGCGTGGGAGTTGTTTGTGCGCAAATTCAAGGAGCATTTCATTCCGGTTGTTGATCAAAACCGAAAGGAGATCGAGCTACTCAACCTAGAGCAAGGTGTGTTGTCTATAGCACAATACTCGGCGAAGTTCATAGAATTAGCCCTGTATTGCAACTATTTGGTGAGGACCGAGGAAGAAAAAGCTATGAGATTTATTTGGGGATTGAAGACCTCCATCCGTACTCAACTGATTGCTCAACGGATTGTGACTTTCCAAGATGCGGTGGACCGAGCCTATTTGATAGAGCAAGATATTGGGGAACATAAGAGGAAGACCGAGGTTGCGGGTACGGGTAAACCGGGAAGCCATGCTAAGTCTCAACCTCAACACCGTTCCGACAATCGAGGTAACCCGGGAGCATCATTTCAGTTTAAGGGGCAAACCTCACCGAGGAATCCGGGTACTACTCCGGGGATTCAGAATAGGAAGCCTTGTACCTTTTGTCAGAAGGTAGGCCATACGGAGGATAGGTGTTGGAAAAATCAAGGCAAGTATACCAATTGTGGTGAAATGGGGCACTTTGCGAGAGAGTGCACGAGGTACCGAGGTCAAGCATCCGGGTCAGGAGTTGGTATTAATCAGGGTCAGAAAAGGGATGCCGCTGGGAAGCCCAAAATTCAAGGAAAGATATTTGCCATGAATCAACAACAAGCGACCGATGATCCTTCGGTTATTGGAGGTATTGTTTCTGTGTCTAATGTGAGCGCACGAGCGTTAGTAGATCCAGGATCATCTCATTCATACATTTCTGTGCAATTTGCTTCTCTGTTAAATGCTGAATTTGAGTCTTTACCGTACGTGCTAGAGGTGTCGACCCCTATAAGAGAATGCTTGATTTCTTATCGAGTCTTTCGTGCTTGTGATGTGGTTATTTGTGGTCGAGTCCTTTGTGCGGATTTAGTAGTTCTTTCTATCCAAGACTTTGATGTCATTTTGGGTATGGATTGGTTGAGCAAGTTTCATGCTTCCGTTGATTGCCATAAGAAAATTGTTACTTTTTCTATTCCTGATGTGCCTAAATTTATGTTTGAGGCTAGTCCTCTGAGTAGAAAGGTTCGCTTAATTTCTTTTATGAAAGCGAGAAAATTATTGCATAGTGGTTGTGAGGGTATTTGGCTAGTGTTCTTGATACTAGGAAGGAATCCCCTAGTTTTGATAGTGTTCGGGTAGTTAGGGAATTTCCCGATGTTTTCTCTTCTGAGTATGATATGCCTCCCGATCGTGAGATTGAATTTCGTATAGACCTTTTGCCGGGTACGGCTCCAATTTCGAAAGCACCTTATAGGTTAGCTCCCGCAGAATTGAAGGAATTAAAGGTTCAGTTGCAAGAGTTGCTTGATCGAGGGTTTATCCGCCCTAGTGTTTCCCCGTGGGGAGCACCGGTTTTGTTTGTGCGGAAGAAAGACGGTTCCTTGAGATTGTGCATCGATTACAGAAAGTTGAATCAGGTTACGGTGAAGAACAAGTATCCTCTACCGCACATTGATGATTTATTTGATCAGCTTCAAGGGTCCGTGGTTTTCTCTAAACTTGATTTGAAGAGTGGGTACCATCAGTTGAAGGTTCGATCGGAGGATATTCCGAAGACTGCTTTTCGCACTCGGTATGGTCATTATGAGTTCTTGGTTATGCCGTTTGGGTTGACTAATGCGCCTGCAGTGTTTATGGATTTGATGAACCGAGTTTTCCATCCTTATCTTGATTCGTTCGTGGTGGTCTTTATTGATGATATACTCGTCTACTCTAATCTCGAGAGGAGCACGAGCAGCACTTGAGGACCGTTTTATCCGTTCTTGCGAGGGAGAAATTATTTGCGAAGTTCAGTAAATGCGAATTTTGGCTCGAGAAGGTGTCATTTCTGGGCCATGTGATTTCTAAAGATGGATTTCTGTGGATCCTTCAAAAATAGAGGCTATAGTGGATTGGAAGAGACCCGAATCAGTGACAGAGATTAGAAGCTTTCTTGGTTTAGCCGGTTATTACCGAAGATTTATTGAAGGGTTTTCGAGGATTGCTACTCCGATGACTCAGTTGACCCGGAAGAATGTTCCGTTTGTGTGGGCCGAGAAATGTGACAAGAGTTTCGAGGAATTGAAGAAGAGGTTGACTACCGCACCGATCTTGACTTTGCCTAATGGGAGCGATGGCCTAGTGATTTACAGTGATGCTTCGAAAGAGGGTTTGGGTTGTGTGTTGATGCAGAATGGGAAAGTAATTGCTTAGGCTTCGAGGAAGTTGACCCCTAGTGAACAGAATTACCCGACTCATGATATGGAGTTAGCGGCTATTGTATTTGCGTTGCACAAATGGAAGCACTATCTTTATGGAGCGAAGTTTAAGATTTTTACCGATCACAAGAGTTTGAAATACCTTTTCTCCCAGAAAGAGTTGAATAATAGACAGCGCCGATGGGTGGAATTGTTGAAGGATTATGATTGCACGATTTCTTATCATCCGGGGAAGGCGAATGTGGTAGCCGATGCGATTAGTAGAAAGTCTTATGTGGCTTCGATGATGGTCCGTGAATGGAAAATGCTTGAGGATGTTCGAGATTGGTCTCCTCGTGAATCGAGACATGGGGCTAGTTTTGCGAATATTAGGGTATCTCCGACCCTAATTCAGAGGATAAAGGAAGCACAGAAAGAAGATCCCGAGTTGGTGAAGATAATGGGTAAATTGAAGGAAAAGAACTTTGAGGATTTTTCATTGAATTCGAGAGGAGTGTTGACTTTCCGTGGTCGTTTGTGTGTTCCGGATGTTGATGGAATTAAACAGAGAGTTCTTGGTGAGGGTCACAAATCGAGGTATACTATTCATCCGAGTAGTACGAAGATGTATCAGGATTTGAAGCAACAATTTTGGTGGATTAATATGAAGAGGGAAATAGCCGAGTATGTATCGAGGTGTTTAACTTGTCAGCAGGTCAAAGCCGAGCATCAGAGACCCGCGGGATTACTTCAGCCGTTAGAGATTCCCGAGTGGAAATGGGAGCATGTGACTATGGATTTCGTTACGGGACTGCCTCGTTCCCGTAGGAAGTATGACAGTGTTTGGGTAATAGTGGATAGATTGACCAAGAGTGCCCATTTCTTACCTATTAACATCAGATATTCGATGGAGAAGCTTGCGACCCTTTATATCGATGAGATCGTTAGATTGCATGGGGTTCCGGTTAGCATTGTGTCAGATCGAGACCCGAGGTTTACTTCTAGGTTCTGGAAGGCGTTTCAGGAAACTTTGGGTACAGATTTGCGATTCAGCACGGCTTTTCATCCTCAGACCGACGGTCAATCCGAGAGGACTATTCAGATTCTTGAGGATATGTTGTGAGCTTGTTCGATAGACTTTTCTGATTCTTGGGATTCGCACCTACCGTTAGTGGAGTTCTCTTACAACAACAGCTATCAGGCTAGTATCGGGATGGCACCGTATGAGGCCTTGTATGGAAGAAAGTGTAGATCGCCTATTTGTTGGGATGAGGTCGGTGAAGCGAAGATTGTGGGTATTGATTTACTTCGGGATTCAGTTGAAAAGGTTAGAGTTATCCGGGATAGATTGAAGACAGCCCAGAGTCGACATAAGAGCTATGCAGACAACCGAAGGCGAGATCTTAGTTTTCAGATTGGTGATTTGGTATTCTTGAAAGTATCTCCGAAGGTGGGTATTCGTAGGTTTGGGAAGAAAGGCAAATTGGCTCCGAGGTTTATTGGTCCGTTTGAGATTTTGGGAAAGGTTGGACTTCTAGCGTATCGTCTTGCGTTACCGCCATCTTTGGACCTGTTGCACAACGTTTTCCACGTTTCTATGCTTCGGAAGTACGTTCATGATCCATCTCACGTGTTACCGAGTGTACCGGAGGATATTGAGCCTGATATGACTTATGAGGAACGACCGGTTCGGATTTTAGATACCAAAGTCCAAGAGTTGAGGAGCAAGAGCATCGCGTTGGTTCGAGTTCTTTGGAGGAATCATAACATCGAGGAGTCGACGTGGGAGCTTCGAGATGAGATCGAGAGGAAATTTCCGTGGCTTTTTGTTTAAGGTGAGTCTCGTTAAAATTCGGGTCGAATTTTCTTTATGAGGGAGTGAATGTCACGACCCGAAATCTAGGCTCTATTTTATTAGTAATAAATAATTATTATTTAATTATTTGCTTAATTATTTATTTAAATTATTATTTATTTAAATATTTATGTGTGCATTTCATGTGTTATAATAATTATGCCTAGCATTTTATTCGAGTTATTTGGGCTAGTGTGGAAATATTGGGTCTTAGTTGTTAGTGGGGAATATTGAGTTGGGTAGTATTAGAGGAGGGGGTCTTTGTGTAAGTTTTTAAATCATACTCCTACCCTCTCCCTACACCTCCTTCTCCCTCATACACTCCACCTCCCTCATCATCTTTCCCAGCCAACTCTCTCCCTCTCTCTTGTGTTTTGGTAAGTTTTCTTTCTTTTCCTTCTCTCTTCTTTTTCTTCATCTTCTTCTTGTTATCATTCATTTCTTAAAACACGAACCTTGTTTAGATCGGCGATAGGATCGCGTAGAACCAAAAAGAATTGAATTCCGTCAACTTTCATTATTTTCAAGTAAGTTACTTTTCCCCCATTTTGATGTTAAAATGTTCATATCATGTTCATATAATGCTTTTGTTGTTATATTTGAAGTTTGGATGAGTTTAGAAATTATTTGGAATTTATTTGAGTTTTGGTCAAAAATGGTGATTTATGAATGTTGGGTTTGATTCTTGATTTTGGTTGTTAAATGTTGTTGTATGAGTCTTTTTAGACTTATTAGTTGTGTTGGTACATTAGTATGCTAGTTAGAAGGTTGGATTTTGGGTTGAAATGTGTTTTGGGTTAAAAATAGAAGAACCCAGGTTGTTCTTCCCGATTTCCGGCAATTCAGAAGATTGGGCGACCGCCCAAAAATGTATGGGCGACCGCACATCTATCTGAAAGCTTTTGTTCTTGTTTTGAGGGCTTTTTGGGCGACCGCACAGTCCATATTGGGCGGCCGCACAGACCTCTGAAAGTTTACATTTCGTTAATTTGTGTGATTGAAGAATGCGTTTTGATCCAAATCTTGGGTGTCCTTCTAGTTGACCTTAGTGAACATTGTAGTACACACTAGTGATAGAATCGGGTCCTTTGTGATTAAGTTTGTGTTGGAAATTTATTAAGTGTTAATTGAGATTGTTGGAACACTTTATTGATTGGATTTGATTCTTTTGTGAATAAATACGATATGGGATTTGATTAAGTATCATTTTGGGAATGTGGTTCATCTTTGATGTGCGGTTTGTATTGGTTTACCTTTGTGGTAATTTAATTGGATTGGTTCCCTACTTTGGAACCTTAAGTTGCTTATTCATGCTAAATTATTATTACTTAGCATTTATTTGGAAGCCCAGCTGGCATATTTGTTGCATCGGGCGATGGGAAAGATTATAATGGCAAAGCCAAGTCCATTATAATGTTGACCATTGTTTTGCCCCCTTCTATACCCCTTCTCCAGATTGGCCTTGGAAAGGATAAGTTAGCTTCCTTTGTGAATGTATCTAGCTACCGGGCATGACTTTATGTCATGGTCCTTGTCCCTTGTGACACTCTTATGGTTATTGGTTCCGGTACCGGGGTTTTCTCTTCGGATTTAATGCTATTATGAAGATGTTGATGGTTGAGTATTGAAGATGCGCAGCGATCCTTTATTTGGATGTACCGGTTTGGAAAACCTTGGCTATATCCTTTGTTATGTATTTATTTCCGCTGCTATCTGTTATGTGATAAATGCTATGTGCTATGTGATATTTATTATTGCTTATCGCTTCGTGCATCATAGCATGTCATGTAGTTGCATTAGTAACTTATTGAGATTTATCTCACCCCCTTTCTTTTTATCTTTGTTTTTCCTTAACCCCCCCCCAGGTGCTAAGGATTAGTCTCGCTGATCACGAGAAAGAGGACGTCGAGTGTGGATACATTCTTTTGGGGAAAGTTGTATAGGTTGGTTTACATTATATAAATGTGTAACCTTTTTGGGATAGTTGTACCAATCAATGACGTCATTAAGATTTGTATATTCGTATTTTGTTGGGCATAAACTTGTGGATGTTTAGGATAGTTGTAATTGGTTTTTATCAAAATTGGTTTTGTAAAACTTTGGATCATTACCTTTTGGTATCAAATGAAATTTTTAACTTCGGTATTTCACAGTTTTGGTTTTAGAGTCGACGTCCAGATCGCGGTCTCGGGCCCGCGGGGTCCGGGGTCGCGATTGTAGGACCCGGATTCCTCGGTGTGGTTTGCCCCTTAAACTGATATGATGCTCCCGGGTTACCTCGGTTGTCGGAACGGTGTTGAGGTTGAGATTTAGCATGGCTTCCCGGTTTACCCGTATTCACAACTTCGGTCTTCCGTTTGTGCTCCCCAATATCTTGCTCTATCAAGTAGGCTCGGTCTACCGCATCCTGGAAGGTCACAATCCGTTGGGCAATAAGTTGAGTCCGGATGGAGGTCTTCAATCCCCGAATGAATCTCATAGCCTTTTGTTCCTCGGTCCTCACCAAATAGTCGCAATACCGGGCTAATTCTATAAACTTAGCCGAGTATTGTGCTATAGACAATAAACCTTGCTCTAGGTTGAGTAGCTTGATCTCGTTTCGGTTTTGATCAACAACCGGAATAAAATGCTCCTTGAATTTGCGCACAAACAACTCCCACGCATACACCGTGTGAGTATCATCCCAACTAGCTTTAACACCCTTCCACCAATGCTCGGCGGCACCCACAAGCTTATAAGCCGTAAACCGGACCTTGTCCTCATCCGTGCACCCAAACACATCATAAATCTTCTCCATCGACTCAATCCACAATTCAGCTTTCCGAACATCGGGTTCCCCATTGAATTCAACCGGTTTCAACTTCAGAAATTGTTCCAATCCATAGCGGGGTGGTGCTTGTTCTACCCTCGGACCTTGATCATGTATGGCCTTCATGGCCGCCTCGAACATGCCTTGAAACATGGCACGTGCTTCTTCCCTTGTGTCATTCTAATTCTGTGCCCCACTAGTACCTCCTCTGTTTCTTCTTCCAGACATTGCGAGTAATTACCTGCATAAGACATCAACCGTTACTCACTCCGAACACAACTACCCACCTAGGTCATACTAGTCCACCTAGACTTATACTTAGAGCCAATGCCATAGCTCTGATACCAACTGTCGCGACCCCAGACCCCGTGGGCCCGAGACCGCGATCTGGACGTCGACTTAAAACCAAAACTGTGAAATACCGAAGTTAAAAATTCCATTTGATACCAAAAGGTGCAAACACAAGGTTTTGAAAATCATCTTGAACAACAAGGTAAAACTAGTATAAAATCCATAAGTTTATACACCAAGGTTACAAAATACACAAATCCTAATGACGTCAATGTTTGGTACAAATATCCCAAAAGGTTACACATTTATATAATGTAAACCGACCTATACAACTTTCCCCAAAAGAATGTATCCACACTCGACGTCCTCTTTCTCGTGATCAGCGAGACTAATCCTTAGCACCTGGGGGGGGGGTTTAAGGAAAAACAAAGATAAAAGAAAAGGGGGTGAGATAAATCTCAATAAGTTACTAATGCAATATACGATAATAAATCATAAATAGCACGTAGCAGTTATCACATAACAGATAGCAGCGGAAATAAACACATAACAAAGGATATAGCTAAGGTTTTCCAAACCGGAACATGGCGCAGCTTCAATAATCAACAAATCATCATCTTCATAATAGCATGAAAGCCGAAGAGAAAACCCCGGTACCGGAACCAATAACCATAAAAGTGTCACAAAGTACAAGAGCCATGACACAAAGTCATGCCCGGTAGCTAGATACATTCCCAAGGGAAGCTAACTTATCCTTTCCAAGGCCAATCTGGAAAAGGGGTATATAAGGGGGCAAAACAATGGTCAACATTATAATGGACTTGGCTTTGCCATTATAATCCTTCCCATCGCCCGATGCAACAAATATGCCAGCTGGGCTTCCAAATAAATGCTAAGTAATAATAATTTAGCATGAATAAACAACTTAAGGTTCCAAAGTAGGGAACCAATCTAATTAAATCACCACAAAGGTAAACCAATACAAACCGCACATCAAAGATGAACCACATTCCCAAAATGATACTCAATCAAATTTCATATCGTATTTATTCACAAGAGAATCAAATCCAATCAATAAAGTGTTCCACGGTGATATCTTAAGTTAATTAGAAGAAATAAACCTAAACTAGATAAGCCTTAAGTCTTAAACCAAGCAAAAGGGCAAAATCCCAAACAGGCGGGCGGGCGGGCGCCTGGGCATAGGCAGGCGGGCGCTTGTTTGGCCAGAAGGTTTGGGTCGCTGGAAAAGGGGGTGCAGGCGGGCGCCTGGTCTGGGTTCAAGGTCGGGAAACAAAGCTGGGCATCACCAAATTTCGACCCAAAACACCAAATACTCAAAATGAAACACCATCAATCTTCCACCAAGCATAAATATGAACCACAACAACTTATAACTAGGATGAGGACCTAGATAACATCATTTATCAACCAAGATCAAGGTTTAATCCCAACTCTCATCAAAACACCATTTTCAATCAAAACTCAAAATAAATTCCCAATAAATTCCAATCTCAACCAAACTTCAAATATAATACATCAAGCATCATATAAACATGATATGAACATTTTAGCATAAAAATGGGGGAAAAGTAACTTACTTGAAAATTCTCAAAGATGACGGAATTCAATTCTTTTTGGTTCTACGCGATCCTATCGACGATCTAAACACATTTCACGTTTTAAGAAATGAGAGATTATGAGAGGAAGAAGAAGGAAATGAAGAGAGAAGGAAGAGAAGAAAATGCTTACCTTTCTATGTAGAGAGAGAGAGAAATGGGCTGGGAATGGGAGGGAGTAGGGTGAGGGAGAAGGAGGTGTAGGGAGAGGGTAGGAGTATGATTTAAAAAAACTTACACAAAGACCCCCTCCTCTAAAACTACCCAACTCAATACTCCCCACTAACAACTAAGACCCAATAATACTACACTAACCCTAACGACTCAATTAAAATGCTAGGCATAATTATTATGAAACATAAAATGCACACATAATTATTTAAATAAATAATAATTTAAATAAATAAATAAGCAAATAATTAAATAATAATCATTTAATTACTAATAAAATAGAGCCTAGATTTCGGGTCGTGACACTATAGGCCCCTCTTTTTTCACCTGTATTGCACATCCCAAACGGACAATTTGGGCGAGGGTCTTATAGGGCAAGCGACTTCCACCGACCTAACGGATCCTAGCGACTAACCCTTGTTTAAAGGCATTTAACGTAATGTTTATGTTACTTCCGTTAAGTTTTTAACGAGTTGAGATCCTTGTACAAAGTATCGCTCGGCTTACCATAGCACACCCTTGTAGGGAATTTCATTTTTTGTGTGCTTTTTTCTCTCGAAGGATATCGACTCATTAAAGACTTAACGGATGACCGCATGAACGACACGTTAATTGTAACGCCCATCCTTATTCTTGTTAAATTCTTGACTTGCTTGTTAAACATTTGACTTGGATATTATGTGCTAGTTTTACTTGAATTAATTTCTTAACTGCTTTAGAATATTAAGGTGGTTAAATGTCTAGTTTTGACTTTTGGGTCGTTTGTGAAAATATTACTTTAGGGGCCTTTTTGTTAAAAGTGAAACTTGAGGGGCCTAAGTGTCATTTTTGAAACTTGTTAAGGATAAAACTTGGTTTGCCTTCTTCTCTGAGGCATTTCTTCCCTCAAAATGTTTACGTTTTCTCTGTGAAGAAAAGCTAGGTTTAGGGTTTACCCTATTCTCGACTCTTCGTGTTTAATTATCCCTCTGTTCTTGATTCTGATCCCGGATAAATATTCGTGGCGTTGAATAGAGCATTTCCTGCCGAACAGAAATTAATTTGGGTGAACTTGATTTCGGACTAGGTAAGTTATTAGCTCCCTCTTGCTTGTAATAACATGCATATATGTTATTCCTGATAATTGTGCTTTTCAATTTCGTGTTTGGGGTGATTTTTGTGATACTTGTAATTTTGGGACAAAGGGAGTATAAACCTACTGGGTAAATGATGAAAGAAATTTGAAAGTAATGGTTTGAGCTTGTTAGTATACTCCTGGGCATTGCCTAGTTGTTAGAATGTTAGTAAAAGTATACACCTACGCTTGGGATGGAGAATTCTTAAGCCTGGAAAGAAATTGGGTTTTGCTGGAATTGGTAGCGAGCGCCCGCCTGGTACGCGCTGAGCGCCCGCAATGATAGCCTAAGGAGCACCCGCTCGACCTCACAACGAGCGCCCGCTTACCTCATGTGTCATGACCAAAAGTTCTGTTGAGCTTGTGAGCGCGCGCCTGGTATGCGCCGAGCGCCCGCTTGCCCTGCAACCCTAGACCGACCGCCCGCCCGGGTAGAAGCAAGCGCCCGCCCGGTCCCCTGTTTTAACAAAAAGTGTTTTAAATCCAAAATGAAATGAAACCTTACCCCTCCTAAGGCATAGAGCCTTAGTATAAGATGTCTTAGCAAGCGTATATGAACACTTATAGAACTCAAATGAGAACTTAAGTATAAGAGTAACAACTCTTCTTTATGTCTTGAAAGTGCTATGTGTCGCGACCCCGGACCCCGCGGGCCCGAGACCGCGATCTGGACGTCGACTCTAAAACCAAAACTGTGAAATACCGAAGTTAAAAATTCCATTTGATACCAAAAGGTGATGATCCAAAGTTTTACAAAACCAAGTTTGATAAAAATCAATTACAACTATCATAAACTTCCACAAGTTTATGCCCAACAAAATACAAATATACTATTCTTAATGACGTTTATTGTTTGGTACAACTATCCCAAAATGGTTACACATTTACATAATGTAAACCAACCTATAATAACCTTCCCCAAAAGAATGTATCCACACTCGACGTCCTCTTTCTCGTGATCAACGAGACTAATCCTTAGCACCTGGGGGGGGGGGGTTAAGTAAAAACAAAGATAAAAGAAAAAGGGGGTGAGATAAATCTCAATAAGTTACTAATGCAACTACATGACATGCTATGATGCACGAAGCGATAAGCAATAATAAATATCACATAGCACATAGCATTTATCACATAACAGATAGCAGCGGAAATAAACAAATAACAAAGGATATAGCCAAGGTTTTCCAAACTGGAACATCCAAATAAAGGATCGCTGCGCAGCTTCAATGATCAACCAATCAACATCTTCATAATAGCATGGAAGCCGAAGAGAAACCCCCGGTACCGGGACCAATAACCATAACAGTGTCACAAAGGACAAGGACCATGACACAAAGTCATGCCCGGTAGCTAGATACATTCACAAAGGAAGCTAGCTTATCCTTTCCAAGGCCAATCTAGAAAAGTGGTATAGAAGGGGGCAAAACAATGGTCAACATTATAATGGACTTGGCTTTGCCATTATAATCTTTCCCATCGCCCGATGCAACAAATATGCCAGCTGGGCTTCCAAATAAATGCTAAGTAATAATAATTTAGCATGAATAAACAACTTAAGGTTCCAAAGTAGGGAACCATACCAAGAAGTCACCAAGAAAGTGGAATGAACCAACAACACGCAATTAAAGTGTTCCAACAATCATAACAGTGATAACACAATTCCCATATTACGTTTGACCACAAATGATCCAGATAATTCGAGAACCTACCCAAATTTACTCACTCATAACGAAGAGCTTAAGGAGAGCTTTAAAACGATAATTTATACTCCTAAAACGGAGTTCGGATGAACAAGATATGGCCCTCGAAAGATTGGACAAAAAGAGAAATAAATTTCACAACAGGGGAGAGGGTGCGCGCGCCTCCTATAGGAGGGTGCGCGCGCCTCCTAGATCAGTTGGAAGATCAAGTTTGGTGGAGGAGAGGGTGCGCGCGCCTCCTATGGGAGGGTGCGCGCGCCTCCTAAATAACAACATCTAGATACCCAACCCAAGATTCAAATACCAAATTTCACAAAAATTGAATAAAATGCCAATCACTCCCAAATCAACCCAAGATGCAATAAATAGCACCCATAACATCAAATAAATATGGAGTATCATTTCTAGCATAAAATAGGGGGAAAAGCAACTTACCCGGATTTCTCAAAGTTGATGGATTTCAAATATTTTTGGCTTCCAACGATCCTATCGCCGATCTAAACATGATTCATGTTTTAAGAAATTAGAGATAACAAGGAGAAGATGAAGAAAATTAAGAGAGAAGGAAGAGGAAGAGAAAACTTACCAAATGGAGGAGAGAGAGAGAGAGTTGCTGGGAGAGGAGAATGGGGGTGGAGTGTATGAGGGAGAAGGGAAGGAGTAGGGAGGGAGTAGGGAAATGATTTAAAAGATTTACACTTAGGCCCCCTCCACTACACTACACACAATTTCTACACTCCCTACTAACAAATAAGACCCAACAATACTACACTAGCACAAATGACCCAATTAAAATGCTAGGCATAATTATAATAACACATAAATTGTACACATATATATTTAAATAAATAATAATTTAAATAAATAATTGAGCAAATAAATAAATGATAATTATTTATTACTAATAAAATAGAGCCTAGATTTCGGGTCGTGACATTCGCTCCCCCTTAAAGAAAATTCGACCCGAATTTTAACGAGACTCACCTTAAACAAAAAGCCACGGAAATTTCCTCTCGATCTCGTCACGAAGCTCCCACGTCGACTCCTCGATATTATGATTCCTCCAAAGAACTCGAACCAACGCGATGCTCTTGCTTCTCAAATCTTGGACTTTGGAATCTAGGATCCGAACCGGTCGTTCCTCATAAGTCATATCGGGCTCAATATCCTCCGGTATCCTCGGTAACACGTGAGATGGATCATGAACATACTTCCGAAGCATAGAAACGTGGAAAACGTTGTGCAACCGGTCTAAGGATGGCGGTAACGCAAGACGATACGCTAGAAGTCCAACCTTTCCCAAAATCTCAAACGGACCAATAAACCTCGGAGCCAATTTGCCTTTCTTCCCAAACCTACGAATACCCACCTTCGGAGATACTTTCAAGAACACCAAATCACCGGTCTGAAAACTAAGGTCTCGCCTTCGGTTATCTGTGTAGCTCTTATGTCGACTCTGGGCTGTTTTCAATCTATCCCGGATAACTTTGACTTGTCCAACTGAATCCCGAAGCAAATCGATACCCAAAACTTTCGCTTCACCGACCTCATCCCAACAAATAGGCGATCTACATTTCCTTCCATACAAGGCCTCATACGGTGCCATCTCGATACTAGCCTGATAACTGTTGTTGTAAGAGAACTCCACTAACGGTAGGTGCGAATCCCAAGAATCAGAAAAGTCTATCGAACACGCTCGCAACATATCCTCCAAAATCTGAATAGTCCTCTCGGATTGACCATCGGTCTGAGGATGAAAAGCCGTACTAAATCGCAAATCTGTACCCAAAGCTTCCTGAAACGCCTTCCAGAATCTAGAAGTAAACCTCGGGTCTCGATCTGACACAATGCTAACCGGAACCCCATGCAATCTAACGATCTCATCAATGTAAAGTGTCGCAAGCTTCTCCATCGAATATCTGATGTCAATAGGCAAGAAATGGGCACTCTTGGTCAATCTATCCACTATTACCCAAAGACTGTCATACTTCCTACGGATACAAGGTAGTCCCGTAATGAAATCCATAGTCACATGCTCCCATTTCCACTCGGGAATCTCTAACGGCTGAAGTAATCCCGCGGGTCTCTGATGCTCGGCTTTGACCTTCTGACAAGTTAAACACCTCGATACATACTCGGCTATTTCCCTCTTCATATTATTCCACCAAAAATGTTGCTTCAGATTCTGATACATCTTCGTACTACCCGGATGAATAGTATACCTCGATTTGTGACCCTCATCAAGAACTCTCTGTTTAATTCCATCAACATCCGGAACACACAATCTTCCACGGAAAGTCAACACTCCACTCGAACTCAAAGAAAAATCCTCAAAGTTCTTTTCCTTCAATTTATCCATTATCTTCACCAACTCGGGATCTTCTTTCTGAGCTTCCTTTATCCTTTGAATTAGGGTCGGAGATACCCTAATATTCGCAAAAATAGCCCCAAGTCTCGATTCACGAGGAGACCAATCTCGAACATCCTCAAGCATTTTCCATTCACGAACCATCATCGAAGCCACATAAGACTTTCTACTAATCGCATCGGCCACCACATTCGCCTTTCCCGGATGATAAGAAATCGTACAATCATAATCCTTCAACAATTCCATCCATCGGCGCTGTCTATTATTCAACTCTTTCTGGGAGAAAAGGTACTTCAAACTCTTGTGATCAGTAAAAATCTCAAACTTCGCTCCATAAAGATAGTGCTTCCATTTGTGCAACGCAAATACAATAGCCGCTAACTCCATATCATGAGTGGGGTAATTCTGTTTACTAGGGGTCAACTTCCTCGAAGCATACGCAATTACTTTCCTATTCTGCATCAACACACAACCCAAACCCTCTTTCGAAGCATCACTGTAAATCACTAGGCCATCGCTCCTATTAGGCAAAGTCAAGATCGGTGCGGTAGTCAACCTCTTCTTCAATTCCTCGAAACTCTGGTCACATTTCTCGGTCCACACAAACGGGACATTCTTCCGGGTTAACTGAGTCATCGGAGTAGCAATCCTCGAAAACCCTTCAATAAATCTTCGGTAATAACCGGCTAAACCAAGAAAGCTTCTAATCTCTGTCACTGATTCGGGTCTCTTCCAATCCACTATAGCTTCAATCTTTGACGGATCCACCGAAATCCCATCTTTAGAAATCACATGACCCAGAAATGACACCTTCTCGAGCCAAAATTCACATTTACTGAACTTCGCAAATAATTTCTCCCTCGCAAGAACGGATAAAACTGTCCTCAAATGCTGTTCATGCTCCTCTCGGGATTTAGAGTAGACGAGTATATCATCGATAAAAACCACCACAAACGAATCAAGGTAAGGATGGAAAACTCGGTTCATCAAATCCATAAACACGGTAGGCGCGTTAGTCAACCCAAACGGCATAACCAAGAACTCATAATGACTATAACGAGTGCGAAAGGCAGTCTTCGGAATATCCTCCGATCGAACCTTCAACTGATGGTACCCACTCCTCAAATCAAGTTTAGAGTAAACCACGGACCCTTGAAGCTGATCAAATAAATCATCAATGTGCGGTAGAGGATACTTGTTCTTCACCGTAACCTGATTCAACTTCCGGTAATCGATGCACAATCTCAAGGAACCGTCTTTCTTCCGCACAAACAAAACCGGTGCTCCCCACGGGGAAACACTAGGGCGGATAAACCCTCGATCCAGTAACTCTTGCAATTGAACCTTTAATTCCTTCAATTCTGCGGGAGCTAACCTATAAGGTGCTTTCGAAATTGGAGCCGTACCCGGCAAAAGGTCTATACAAAACTCAATCTCACGATCGGGAGGCATATCATACTCGGTAGAGAAAACATCGGGAAATTCCCGAACTACCCGAACACTATCCAAACTAGGGGATTCTTTCCTAGTATCAAGAACACTAGCCAAATACCCCTCACAACCACTATGCAATAATTTTCTCGCTTTCAAATAAGAAATTAAGCGAACCCTTCTACTCAGAGGACTAGCCTCAAACACAAATTTAGGCACATCGGGAATAGAAAAAGTAACAGTTTTCTTACGGCAATCAACGGAAGCATGAAACTTGCTCAACCAATCCATACCCAAAATGGCATCAAAGTCTTGGATAGGAAGAACTACCAAATCCGCACAAAGGACTCGACCACAAATAACCACATCACAAGCACGAAAGACTCGATCAGAAATCAAGCATTCTCCTATAGGGGTCGACACCTCTAGCACCTACGGTAAAGACTCGAATGCAGCATTTAACATGGAAGCAAATTGCACAGAAATGTATGAATGAGATGATCCTGGATCTACTAACGTTCGTGCGCTCACATTAGACACAGAAACAATACCTCCAATAACGGATGGATCATCGGTAGCTTGTTGTTGATTCATGGCATAAACCTTCCCTTGGACTTTGGGCTTCCCTGCGGCATCCCTTTTCTGACCCTGATTAGTACCAACTCCTGACCCGGATGCTTGTCCTCGGTACCTCGTGCAATCTCTCGCAAAGTGCCCCATTTCACCACAATTGGTACACTTGCCTTGCTTCTTCCAACACCTATCCTCCGAATGGCCTACCTTCTGACAAAAGGTACAAGGCTTCCTATTCTGAATCCCCGGAGTAGTACCCGGATTCCTCGGTGAGGTTTGCCCCTTAAACTGAAATGATGCTCCCGGGTTACCTCGGTTGTCGGAACGGTGTTGTGGCTTGCTTTGTGCTCCTTGCTTACTCGGGTTAGCTACCTCGGTCTTCCTTTTATGCTCCCCAATATCTTGATCTATTAAGTAGGCTCGGTCCACCGCATCTTGGAAAGTCACAATCCGTTGAGCAATCAGTTGAGTACGTATGGAGGTCTTCAATCCCCGAATAAATCTCATAGCTTTTTGTTCCTCGGTCCTCACCAAATAGTCGCAATACCGGGCTAATTCTATGAACTTCGCCGAGTATTGTGCTATAGACAACACACCTTGCTCCAGGTTGAGTAGCTCGATCTCCTTTCGGTTTTGATCAACAACCGGAATGAAATGCTCCTTGAATTTGCGCACAAACAACTCCCACGCATACACCGTGTGAGTATCATCCCAAGTAGCTTTAACACCTTTCCACCAATGCTCGGCGGCTCCCACAAGCTTGTAAGCCGCAAACCGGACCTTGTCCTCATCCGTGCACCCAAATACATCATAAATCTTCTCCATCGACTCAATCCACAACTCAGCTTTCCTTACATCGGGTTCCCCATTGAATTCAACCGGTTTCAACTTCAGAAATTGCTCCAATCCATAGCGGGGTGGTGCTTGTTCTACCCTCGGACCTGATCATGTATGGCCTTCATGGCCGCCTCGAACATGCCTTGAAACATAGCACGTGCTTCTTCCCTTGTATCATTCTGATTTGCATTACCGGTACTACCTTCACCACTCCTTCTACGAACCATTGTAAACAAGTACCTGCATAAAACATCAACCGTTAATCACTCCGCACACTACTACCCTCCTAGGTCATACTAGTCCACCTAGACTTATACTTAGAGCTAATGCCATAGCTCTGATACCATTTGTAACGCCCCGAGCCCGAAAACCGGGTTGGAACGCTATCAATTTGATGGACTATCCTCACAAACCACCACGAGTCTTTCCAGCACGTTTTGTCCTCACTCACGTGCTCACTGAGAAACTTCCCAGTGGGTCACCCATCCCAGAATTGCTCCAAGTCAAGCACGCTTAACCTTGAAGTTCTTATGAGATGAGCTTCCGAAAAGAAGATGCATCTTGGTGGTATAAGTAGTACCAATCAAATCATATCAAACATATCAGGCACACACATTTTTGGGTCAGGGTATTACAATCTCCTCACCTTGGATCCTTGCCGTCCCCAGCAAGACCCACTTGGATCGGAACCCCGGGCAGTGTGGATTCAAGAGGGGCTCGTACGGATTCAAGTGGTGACTCCCACCGACTCCGCGGTGTAGCACTTTGTTCTGCACAACACTTTGCTCCACACTTCCGACCGGGACCCGCTCTGATACCAACTGTCGCGACCCCGGACTCCGCGGGCCCGAGACCGCGATCTGGACGTCGACTCTAAAACCAAAACTGTGAAATACCGAAGTTAAAAATTCCATTTGATACCAAAAGGTGATGATCCAAAGTTTTACAAAACCAAGTTTGATAAAAATCAATTACAACTATCATAAACTTCCACAAGTTTATGCCCAACAAAATACAAATATACTATTCTTAATGACGTCATTGTTTGGTACAACTATCCCAAAATGGTTACACATTTACATAATGTAAACCAACCTATAATAACCTTCCCCAAAAGAATGTATCCACACTCGACGTCCTCTTTCTCGTGATCAGCGAGACTAATCCTTAGCACCTGGGGGGGGGGGGTTAAGGAAAAACAAAGATAAAAGAAAAAGGGGGTGAGATAAATCTCAATAAGTTACTAATGCAACAACATGACATACTATGATGCACGAAGCGATAAGCAATAATAAATATCACATAGCACATAGCATTTATCACATAACAGATAGCAGCGGAAATAAACACATAACAAAGGATATAGCCAAGGTTTTCCAAACCGGAACATCCAAATAAAGGATCGCTGCGTAGCTTCAATGATCAACCAATCAACATCTTCATAATAGCATGGAAGCCGAAGAGAAACCCCCGGTACCGGGACCAATAACCATAACAGTGTCACAAAGGACAAGGACCATGACACAAAGTCATGCCCGGTAGCTAGATACATTCACAAAGGAAGCTAACTTATCCTTTCCAAGGCCAATCTGGAAAAGGGGTATAGAAGGGGGCAAAACAATGGTCAACATTATAATGGACTTGGCTTTGCCATTATAATCTTTCCCATCGCCCGATGCAACAATATGCCAGCTGGGCTTCCAAATAAATGCTAAGTAATAATAATTTAGCATGAATAAACAACTTAAGGTTCCAAAGTACGGAACCATACCAAGAAGTCACCAAGAAAGTGGAATGAACCAACAACACGCAATTAAAGTGTTCCAACAATCATAACAGTGATAACACAATTCCCATATTACGTTTGACCACAAAGGAACCAGCTAATTCGAGAAACTACCCAAATTTACTCACTCATAACGAAGAGCTTAAGGAGAGCTTTAAAACGATAATTTATACGCCTAAAACGGAGTTCGGATGAACAAGATATGGCCCTCGAAAGATTGGACAAAAAGAGAAATAAATTTCACAACAGGGGAGAGGGTGCGCGCGCCTCCTAGATCAGTTGGAAGATCAAGTTTGGTGGAGGAGAGGGTGCGCGCGCCTCCAATGGACAGAAGGTTTTTGTTCAAGAGAGGCCTAAGGGTGCGCGCGCCTCCTTGCCCGGAAAGGCAAATTCCGGCCAAAATTCTGGGTTTCTACCATTTTTAAACCAAAACTCAAACCAATCCAAATCTTTCACCATTTCACAAATACTTGGAACCAAGGCTTACAATATATACAACTATGAACCAAAACAACTTATAGACTTGCAAAGGGGCTAAATAACAACATCTAGATACCCAACCCAAGATTCAAATACCAAATTTCACAAAAATTGAATAAAATGCCAATCACTCCCAAATCAACCTAAGATGCAATAAATAGCACCCATAACATCAAATAAATATGGAGTATCATTTCTAGCATAAAATAGGGGGAAAAGCAACTTACCCGGATTTCTCAAAGTTGATGGATTTCAAATATTTTTGGCTTCCAACGATCCTATCGCCGATCTAAACATGATTCATGTTTTAAGAAATTAGAGATAACAAGGAGAAGATGAAGAAAATTAAGAGAGAAGGAAGAGGAAGAGAAAACTTACCAAATGGAGGAGAGAGAGAGAGAGTTGCTGGGAGAGGAGAATGGGGGTGGAGTGTATGAGGGAGAAGGGAAGGAGTAGGGAGGGAGTAGGGAAATGATTTAAAAGATTTACACTTAGGCCCCCTCCACTACACTACACACAATTTCTACACTCCCTACTAACAAATAAGACCCAACAATACTACACTAGCACAAATGACCCAATTAAAATGCTAGGCATAATTATAATAACACATAAATTGTACACATAAATATTTAAATAAATAATAATTTAAATAAATAATTGAGCAAATAAATAAATGATAATTATTTATTACTAATAAAATAGAGCCTAGATTTCGGGTCGTGACACTATGAACAAGAACTAATATGTTATATGTGTCTTGAAACCAATGTTTGTGCACCTTCGGGGCATTAGAACAATGTCTTGAACTTAAACATCCAAAGTATAGGATGATGAACTTGAAGTATAAGATGTATAACTCTTATAAATGACTTGAATGTCTAAAGATTGGAATGATAACTCGGGTATAAGACAATAAAATCTTGTACATGACTTGAACATCCAAAGAATTGGATTAAGACTTGAATATAAGATGATAAAATCTTGTACATGACTTGACACCAATACATGTGTATGGTAATGAACTAGAAAGTGATATGAACAAGCACTAACGTGCATGAGACATGTTCTTGATGTGTATGTGCAACCATTGCATATAGTTACTTGATAACAATGTGACTTCTTGATTACTTGAAGCATGTTCCTTGATGAGCTAGTCCACTACTTTTAGATTAGTTCTACTCTTGTAGTTCAAGTAAACATCTACTTGTGCATTCTTGTGTGAGTCCAGCTGGTCCTTGCTTGTTCGGAGGTATATAGGTTCACGCTTATCGCGAGGCTGGGGCTAAGTTGATAACTGGGGATCTATGTATCTGCGCTTGACCCCTTACTGCAGGCCATAGTAAGGGCATAGCTTCCTTTGTTAGAGCAATACGCCTAATAAAAGTGAATGCTAAACTCGTGAACATCTCATGAATCTTGATCTTGGGAATGACACTGGTTACCGGGTCTTCTTATATATATTGTATAAGCAGTTTCTTGATACTGATCGTGATTGTCAAAAGTAATACAAGCTACGACAACAATGGTATTCTTGGGAGGGATAAGGAAGGAAGCAATATCCTTTGTAACATGCTAGCTTAGCCTTATGTGCTACTTGATGAGTTGGCTTAGCCTCTCATATACTTGTTACTTGATGATACTTGATATATGATTACTTGAGTATCTACTTGAATTGCATGATAACATGTCATGTAGTTGCATCTAATAGCTTACTGAGATTTATCTCACCCCTTTCCTTGTTTATTTGTTTTCCTTAGGTCAAAGGAAGGCTAGTGATAGTGCGCAGTGAGGCTCGATATAGCTGGGAGCTTAATACGTAGGTTGTTATTCTTTTAGGGCTTGTGTCCTTTTACACTTTGGTGAGGACGATTTTGTATGGGTTGTATAACTCCTTATTTTGGGGTAGACAGTCTTGTATAGTACTTGTTGTCTCTAGACATCTTGTAATGCCAGCTTATGTGCTAGGCATGTTTTCTGCTGTGTATAATCATGTTTGGTTTTAATTTTCTTGTCTAGAACTCGTGTTGTGAGCTATTTTAGCTCCTTACTCTAGAGTATATATATCATGTCAGTTTGATTCTAGCAGGTATTATTCCTGTTTCTTGTTAATTTCTTGATTCTTATTAGTCACACCCACCAGGTTCGAGGTTCTATTAGGGAATCCCGGGACTTGGGGGCGTGTCATTAATTGTCTATAAAGAAAAGCTAGTCAAACCAACTGGTCAACTTTGGAGTGTCCTAGACTCTGTGAGTGCATGGTTTCGAAATGAACAAGGGATTAACCTCGACTGCTTCACAAGTGAAAACAGTGAGTTAGATAGCCCGGGTGCCACGAAGATAGAGGCTACAGGATCACCAAAATCTGTGCACTCAGCGGAGTATCCAGTAGGGTGTGCAGTGTGACGCGGACCTAGTGGTAGTGTGCGGACAAAAACTAGTTATTTTTTAGGGAGAAAACAGAGAGTTTTTTGTATTTACATGTATGAAATGTAGAACAGTTAGGAGAGGGTACAATAGGAAACAGTTAAGATATTAACGCACTAAAGTACAAGGGAAGCAAATATCTACAAGAGATAAAGTACAGGGGGGAAAAGAACAAGTAAGTACAATCATGATGTTGACGAAAGTTTGACCCTCTATGTTTGAAGATGTTCAAAGCTAGTCCCCAGCATAATCGCCACTGTGAATACCCGGAAGTCTTTCTTTTTATTTATCTTTTCTATGGGATTAGGATATTCAAGTTGGCATTTAACTTTATTAAGAGTCGCCACGTTGTTTTTATCGAGCTAAAACATTGAGAAACAGCTAACAGAGAGGGTTCGGGGGTCAAGTTACGACAAGAGAAGAATATCAAGTTATCACTCCTATCGCCCGAGAAGTCGGACTTTCTATCATGATGAATGTGTTAGTAGTGTGTTAGTAATTGAGACTGGATCCGAAGATTGCCTACGTTCTTCTCGTGATGAGAAGCTTAGGTCAGCGTAGTTCACACATAATCAGAATAGAGAGAAGAAGCGGGATCATGTATAATGAAGGGGGAGGAGAAAGAATCATACAAGATGATCACATCCTAGAATAATGATTATACCATTGATAAGATCAACGTGTAGTCCTCATATTCATCCTTGGAGGGTTATTGATCATGGGAATATTTACCTAAAGTTTAGGGTTTAGAAGTAGTTCCTAGATATCGTGGATCATCATCGGCTATAATATAAACAGGGGTTAAAACATTAGATCTAGCACGTTATGCATGGGATAAGCCATAGATCTAGCATAATAATAAGAACATCATGAATATGCATGAAATAACACATAATCATGAAGATCGCTACCCTAGATATAGAGCATATTATGAATTCTAGCAAGAACATGAAGAACACGTTATGAATCATATGAATATAGATGTATAAACATAATGAAACTAGCATAAATCAGATCTAAACTAAGAAAACATGACAAATTCTCACCAATCTTAACAAGAACGAAGTCGAGGTTAATCCCTTGTTCATTTCGAAACCATGCACTCACAGGAGAGAATTGTGTATCGTTATGAACTGAGGTCACCTATTTATAAGAAAATTCGACCTGGGAAAAGTGGCCGCCCGGCCGATCCAAGTGGATTGGCTCGATTCCCGAGGTTCTGATCACCCTGGACTCTGGAGAAGGATTAGATAATGTCTATCTTTGCAGCTTCATCCTATCAGTCATTGATATCTTCTTATCTGGGCTTTTTGGGAAATTCTGGATAAGTCCTACGCAGTTCGTAAATACCTTGGAGGTCCATGTGAGTTCTAGAATGCCTAACAACTTATTTTCAGGTTGGGTACTAACAGGTATATTTCCCCTTTTCAAAAGTTACTCAAACAAATACCTGACTATTCGTTTCTCAAAACGTTTAGGTGTTTGTGTTTCCCTCAGCTCATCCCATACAATAAACACAAACTCATGCCCAAGTCAACCCCGTGTGTTTTTTTGGGATACGATAACTTAAGAAAAGGCTACCGATGTTTTGACCAAACTACGGGACGGATGTATATTTCTCGACATATCTTATTTGATGAACATGTTTTTCCCATGATGCCAACATCTGTCTCAAGCACTCACAGTATGCCAGGCCCCAAGGTCTCCTTTTCATCAACATTTCCTAGCCCATCTACAGCCAATCTCGGCCCAGGGCAATCTCCACCAACAGCTCTTCAGCCCACTAAAGATCAGTCCATCAATATCATCTCTCCGGGCCCAGTTGCTCACCATGATTCTTCAAGAGTAGGCCGGCCTGTGACCGTCCCTTCTTCAAGCCCAGCACAACTCCACAACTCTGGTCTTCTCCAAGATCAATCTGTGCACCAGCCCATAACCTTGGGCCCTTCTCTTCAGCCCAACATCAGTGGTTCAGCTACTATTATTCGCCCCACCTCGGCTCTCTCTACGCCTGGGCAGCTCACTCCAGCCAGTTCCAACAGGCCTCACTTTCAGAATAGTCTGATTCCTTATACACTAGTTGACTCTCCTATCACATCCCCACCTGTTCAAGGATACAAAAGCATCAAATAAGTCTATGAGCAACATCCTCTCCCCTCAGCTCTCTCGACCACTCTCCCAGACTCCCATGAGTTTGAACCCAGGACTCTCCAGCAAGTTGCACTACACCCACATTAGAGGAGAGCTATGCAGGAAGAGCTTTCGGCCATGCATTTGTTCACCATCTATGAATGTCGTTGGTATCAAGTGGATCTACAAGGTGAAATGTTGGGCCGATGGCACGGTTGATCGTCACAAAGCTAGACTTGTTGCCCAAGGATTCTCGCAACAAGAGGGCATCGATTACGATGAAACGTTTAGTCCAGTGGTTAAACCACCAACTATCCAGACACTACAGTCCCTTACTTACTCTCGGTCTTGGCCTCTACAATAGCTGGATGTTAGAAACGCCTTTCTAAATGGTATTCTCAATGAAGAAGTATACATGTCGCAGCCTCCTGGCTTTGCTCACCCGGAATACCCTCATCATATATGTCATATTTATCGTTCCATCTATGGCCTCAAACAATCCCCTCGGGCATGGTTCCAGCACCTTCATGAATTCTTGGTATCCATTGGCTTCTTTAACAATCGGGCCGACAATTCTTTATTCATCCGACACTCCAGCTCTTCTTTTGTTGCTATATTGGTATATGTTGATGATTTTATTGTCACCGGCTCATCCACTGACGAGGTAAAACTGGAAAAATGCCCCCTGGACAAACCAGCCGTACGGCTTTATGGGGCTGTGGGGCTGTCCAGGAGGTTTTGATAGATTCTCAAGAATCAGTCCAGTCTCAGGCAGAAACAGGGGATTCTGCTAAAACTAGACTGATTTGGGTCTGTGTTTAGCTTATTCATTAGTTACAAAACATGAATTGGATCATCCCTATTCCATTGATCACTAGTTAAACTAGACCGATTTGGGTCTGTCAAAACCTCCTGGACACCCAAAAATCTTTGTTTTTGGTTCTCCTTGGATGAATCATTCATTTGGATGTTAAAGTTCCAATCTTTAACCATCCAAATGATGATCTTGGCTTAAAATTATGATTCATCAACTTTCTCTATTATTTCCCCAATGATTGCCTTGATCACACCTTAAAATCTTTGTTTTTGGTGCTCTTCTTTTGTTGCTATATTGGTATATGTTGATGATTTTATTGTCACCGGCTCATCCACTGACGAGGTAAATACAGTCATAGACAATATATGTGCCACCTTTGAAAGTCGACGACTTGGGCCTCTCGAGTTCTTTCTAGGTATTGAAACACATCGCTCCGACTCATCTCTTCTTCTCAGTCAATCCAAATATGCGTCTGATTTACTCCGCAAATTTAAAATGGAAGGCTGCAAGTTGTCCCCGACTCCCTTGATACCGGGCTCCCACCTCTCGTCTAATAATGGTGATCCCCTCCCCGATCCTACTACCTATCGTAGTATGGTGGGAGGTCTTCAATACTCACTTTGACTCGTCCGGACATTGTAAGATACTCGCGGGAAAAATGGAAAGACGTTCCCGGAGAATCAAACATGGAACCTTATCAATGTTCAACGGAGTCGCCACGTTAGTTTAACTTTAAACCCAAACTTAACGAAAAATGGTTAGAGACAAAGGATTCGGAGGTCAGGTTACGCTTTGGGAAGAACTCAACCGGTAGTTCACCCAAAGCGCCTCGGAAGAAACCGAGTATCCCTAAAGTTTGTTGAAAATTGTGCGAGTGTGTGTGTGTTTGAAAGTGGGAGAAACCGACTTCTAACAGAATCAGTTAAATATTTGACAGAAAGGGTTTACTCAGCAAACATTTTATCAGAGAGTGGCAAAACTGGAAAAATGCCCCCTGGACAAACCAGCCGTATGGGTTTATGGGGCTGTCCAGGAGGTTTTGACAGATTCTCAAGAATCAGTCCAGTCTCAGGCAGAAACAGGGGATTCTGCTAAAACTAGACTGATTTGGGTCTGTGTTCAGCTTATTCATTAGTTACAAAACATGAATTGGATCATCCCTATTCCATTGATCACTAGTTAAACACCAAAAACAAAGATTTTTGGGTGTGATTAAGGCAATCATTTGGGAAATATAGAGAAAGTTGATGAATCATAATTTTAAGCCAAGATCATCATTTCGATGGTTAAAGATTGGAACTTTAACATCCAAATGAATGATTCATCCAAGGAGAACCTTGGGGAAACAAGAAATCAACCTTTAGATGGATAAAGATTGAATCTTTACCATCAAAAGGGACATTATTATGAGTTGATCAAGACTTTGAATGGTAAAGATTGAGACTTTACCATCCAAAGTTAATCAAACTCAAATAAATCAACATAAATGTAAAGACTTAAATGTAAAGTGCATTAATATAAATGACAATGAAATAAAGATACATTAAACATAACAAGCCTTGATCACATGGTTTGTAACCCACAAGTCACACACTAGGCATGAACGGCACCATTGATCACTCCAAGGCTTGGTTCCATTTCATAACATTATTATAATGACATAAGATAAGTAAATAGATGAAAATGGAAGAAGAGATAAAGAGAGGGTGGGGGAGAAGGAGGCCTCACCAATATTGATTCTAACCTATCTTCCTCTCTCTTTTCTCTCAAATGTGTTGATCACTCTATACTGCAAGAATTTTTGCAAAGCTTTTGCTTTCTAAACAATTTTCTCCCCCCCCCTTAAAATTATCATCCAGGGGTCCAATTTATAGGGACTGAGGGTGCCCAAACCATCCCTACGGATTGGCCCCTCCCGCATCCAAACCATCCGTACGGCTCAGCCTGGCGAGCTTCTGGATTTTTCCAATCTTAATTCCAGAGTAGTCCTGGAATTTTAGGTTTATCTTAGTGAGGTCCCAGCCTATCAGTTTATCCCTGAATGGTGCTAAGAATTCTACTAAAGTTGGTTAATTTCAGATTGGGGTACTTACAGAGCCCCTCGGCAACGTTGCTTTGGAAAAGCGGGGTTGTCGATAAAAATAAGCATCCTAATCTGATGGGAGGACGACTTGACCGATTTGGTTTCATGGATGGACCTAGGGGTTTAGGATTTCTACGTATCCCATTTACGGGGAATCAAGCCTAACGTAGTTCGGGAGGGGTGAGAAACTTTAAGGTTACTCAAACCTAAGGTCTAGGTGGATATCTGTCATCCTCTCCTAGGGGAACGGGCATGACTCTCGATGGGTCAGAGGAAGGATTTGGTCAACTGGGCTCTATGGAGAGGGTTGACTAAAAGGAGACATGCATGACTCTCGGCGGGTCAGAGGCGGGACTTGGTCAACTTGGCTCTATGGAGAGGGTTGACTAAAAGGAAATGGGCATGACTCTCAGGGGTCAGAGGCAAGATATGGTCAACTTGGCTTTATGGAGATGGTTGACTAAAAGGAAACGGGCATGACTCTCGGGGGTCAGAGGTGGGACTTGGTCAACTTGGCTCTATGGAGAGGGTTGACTATAAGGAGACGGGCATGACTCTCGACGGGTCAGAGGCGGGACTAGGTCAACTTGGCTCTATAGAGAGGGTCGACTAAAAGGAAAGGGCATGACTCTCGGGGTCAGAGGGACTTGATCAACTTGGCTCTATGGAGAGGGTTGACTTAAAGGCATGGGCATGACTCTCGGGGGTCAGAGGCGAGATTGGTCAACTTGGCTCTATAGAGAGGGTTGACTTAAAGGCATGGGCATGACTCTCGGGGGTCAGAGGCGAGATACAGTCAACATGGTTCTATGGAGAGGGATGACTTAAAGGCATGGGCATGACTCTCGAGGCTCAGAGGCGAGATACGATCAACTTGGCTCTATGGAGAGGGTTGACTTAAAGGTATGGGCATGACTCTCAGGGGTCATAGGAAAGATACAGTCAACTTGTCTCTATGGAGAGGCTTGACTAAAAAGAACGGGCAGACTCTTGGGGGTCAGAGGCGGGACATGGTCAACTTGGATCTATGGAGAGGGTTGACTAAAAGGACACGGGCATGACTCTCGGGGTTCAGAGGTGGGACTTGGTCAACTTGGCTCTATGGAGAGGGTTGACTATAAGGAGATGAGCATGACTCTCGGCAGGTTAGAGGCGGGACTAGGTCAACTTGGCTCTATGGAGAGGGTTGACTTAAAGGATGGTCTTACGTCATTTTGGACTTCCGGGTCAAAGGCTTCAACCTATAATGACCATTCTGGGTTAAGGCTTGGGTCAACTCCATCTTTGGGGAGTTTGACGGGAAAACTGGTCTTACATCCCACTAAGGACGGGCGGGACAAGGGCTTTAGCCTAAAATGACCACTCTGGGTCAAGGCTTAGCTTGGGTCAACTCCACCTTTGGGGAGTTTGACGGGAAAACTGGTCTTACGTCCTACTAAGGACGGCCGGGACAAGGGTCTCAACCTATAATGACCATTCTGGGTCAAAGTTTGACTTGGGTCAACTCCACCTTTGGGGAGTTTGACGGGAAAACTGGTCTTACGTCCCACTAAGGACGGCCGGGACAAAGGTTTTTTTAACCTAAAATGACCACTCTGGGGGACAAAGGTTTTCTTAACCTAAAATGACCTTTTTGGGTCAAGGCTTAGCTTGGCTCAACTCCACCTTTGGGGAGTTTGATGCGAAAACTGGTCTTACGTCCCACTAAGGATGGCTGGGGACGAAGGCTTTAACCTAAAAAGACAACTCTGGGTCAAGGCTTAGCTTGGGTCAACTCAACCTTTGGGGAGTTTGACGGGAAAACTAGTCTTACGTCCCACTAAGGACGGCCGGGGATGAAGGCTTTAACCTAAAATGACCACTCTGGGTCAAGGCTTAGCTTGGGTCAACTCGACCTTTGGGGAGTTTGACGGGAAAACTGGTCTTACGTCCCACTAAGGACGGCTGGGGACGAAGGCTTTAACCAAAAATTACCACTATGGGTCAAGGCTTAGCTTGGGTCAACTCCACCTTTGGTGAGTTTGACGGGAAAACTGGTCTTACGTCCCACTTAGGACGGCCGGGACAAGGGTCTCAACCTATAATGACCATTCTGGGTCAAGGTTTGACTTGGGTCAACTCCACCTTTGGGAGTTTAATGGGAAAACTGGTCTTACGTCCCACTAAGGACGGCCGGGACAAAGGCTTTAGCCTAAAATGACCACTTTGGGTCAAGGTTTGACTTGGGTCAACTCAACTCTACGGGATGGTTGACACTCTTTCTTGACACCGGGGGAGAGCCTAGGGGCGACCTTTGTGGACGAAAAAGTTCAAGATTTTGGAGAATCATTCTTTGATCAAAAGCATTTTGCTTGAAAGATTGTTTTTGACAAATGACACCAAATGGTCAAATTTGGAAATGCTTATTTCTAAAGGAAAATCTTTTAATGAATCATGTTAGTCAAATTTTTGATTTTAACTTAACCATGAGGTTTGTCATGCATAAAGTCCTTCGGAGCTTTGTCCATTTCTTAGGATTGATCGGGAATAGAGAACCCTTTTGCCGTTGATGTTGGGGTAGCCCCATGTCCTTGTTGTCATTGATGTCGGGGTAGCCCATGTCTTTGTGGTCGTTGATGTCGGGGTAGCCCCATGTCTTTGTCACTGTCGGGGTAGCCCCATGTCTTTGTCGGTCTCGGGGTAGCCCCATGCCTTGTTGTCGTTGATGTTGGGTAGCCCCATGTCTTTGTCGGTGTCAATGGCGGGGTAGCCCCAATATCATCTTTTGTCATTTGAGGTGAAGTTAGGAATCCATCCCTTTTCATGACGCACCCTTTCTTTTGCTTAGGCCGCCCTTTCGGGCTCCACCCCAACCGAGTAGTAGTAGTTGCATCTCTTTTGCATCTTTTATGGCACACCCTATTTTTTTTTTTTTCTTAGGCCACCCTTACGGGTTTTTAACCTAGCGGGCTACTTTTTTGGTGCCTTTTTTTTATGAGTGATCCAGCCGACTCGATAGAACGGGAACTTTAAAGTATTTTTCTTGGAGGAAACATGCAAGGGCATTTTATTTGGGAGAGAGTCCCTTTATGTTGGTGAGCAGTGTATCATGAAATGGGAGGAAGCCCTTGCTTGATAGAATACAAGTGTTTAGCTCTTTCCTAAGATGTAGAGGAGAAGACTTGTCGAGACATTTGAAATTTGCCTTAGTTAATATCATCAAAATGATTGCTTGAGTGGACCATGGTTATTATTAACTCAAGATTTTAACAAGCAATTAGCCTTAACATGTATAAATGTTGTGATCAATTGAGATTAAGATTCGATCAATGGCAAGATCGGAAGAAGAAGATGTGTCTGGGAAATCGGTCATTGATGAGACCGAGAGAAGAGAACATGGTCATTTTGAGAGGACCACGGTTTGATGGTTTTGTTTCATGTTGTGATCGGACCCGAAGGTTGCCTATGTTCCCCTCAGTTTGAGGAGCTCAGGTCGCTGTTGTAGATACCCCGGGGGGCCACGGCTTGGCTAGAGCGCGTGTGTTACCCTAGGATGTCTATTTGTGTTTTAGAGTCGCCACCTATGTTTTAGAGGAACATAAGAAAAACCTAATGTTTATAGCCTAAGTTTGATTACGAAAACAGAGATTCTTTGTTTTGAGGTTCGGGGGTTAGGTTACGAGATGGGAAGTACTTAAACACCCATCTCGCCCAACTAAAGTTGGTCTTGCTTGATCAAAATCTACATAAATGATGAAATTTTCTTCTTATTCTTGATGATAAAAGGGGGGGGTAAAAAAAGGGTGTTTGGAATATAGGGAGATGACTCCGTGACTAGCTTCAATGATGTGAAGTAGTCTTTGGTGTCATGTCCCAAAATGTTTCGGTGATTGCACTTTTGATTAAAACAAAAGAAAGAAAGAAGAGATGAAGTAGAAAAGGAGAGAAAAGAGTAGTCTTTTACCTATACTTCAAAGAACTTCAAAGACTTCTTCAAAAGGTTCTTAGGAAAATGTCTTGTAAGTATTTGTGTATAGTTTTTGTTAGTGATCAAAATCCCCCCTATTCAAAGGTGAATTAGAGGTGTTTATATAGGTGAAGAAGGTGAGTTTTTGGTGCCAAAACCAAGTCACAAAGGTCATTTTCCCGGGCAAATCCTGTTAAAAAGAGCAAGGGAGGGATTCTTGGATAGAAATCTGTAACTGACGCCCAGGTGCGTGCGCCTTCTGCCTTGGTGGCAGGATGCGCGCACCTCTGGTCCCAAAGGGAGGATGCGCACACCTTGGAGATGGCAAAAATGACAGAATTGACTGAAAAGTCAGTACTGTTATTCAGTTTGGTCCCTGGACTTAACAAAGTCAGTTAGGAACTTAACGGAAGTAACAGCAACTAACGAGAAACACTAAAAATAGGGAGAAACACAAAATCAAATTTGAAATCGGGGTGAGCGGTCCAAGGCGGGGTGTCTACAAAGCCCCTCGGCGACGTGGATTGCAAAGCAAAACGCGTCGATGAAAGTAAAAACATCCGCCGAGGACATCACCAGGAAAAAAGCAAAGACTCGATGAAAACAAGAATCTTTAAATTACAAGAGATAGGAGTACGCTCCCTGTATGAGCGGCTTTTACTGATAGTAGGGGTGCGGTGATAGAAATCAGCCCACCGTGGCTAAAATTTAGAGTCCGTATAGAGGCCTTAGAGGGACTGGAGAGTCTGCCTACCGATGTAGAAGGACTCGAAAGTCTACCTGTTGGAGGGACTGGAGAGCCTGCCTTCCGATGTAGAGGGACTTGAAAGTCTGCCTGCTGATTTGGAGGGACTGGAGAGTCTGCCTGCCGATGTAGAGGGACTCGAAAGTCTGCCTGCTGATTTGGAGGGACTGGAGAGTCTGCCTGCCGATGTAGAGGGACTCGAAAGTCTGCCTGATGATTTGGAGAGACTGGAGAGTCTGCCTACCGATGTAGAGGGACTCGAGAGTCAGCCTGCTGATTTGGAAGGACTGGAGAGTCTGCCTGCTGATTTGGAGGGACTGGAGAGTCTGCCTACCGATGTAGAGGGACTGGAGAGTCTGCCTGTTGGTGTAGAGGGACTGGAGAGTTTGCCTGCCGATGTAGAGGGGCTCAAGAGTCTGCCTGCTGATTTGGAGGGACTGGAGAGTCTGCCTACCGATGTAGAGGGACTCGAGAGTCTGCCTGTTGGTGTAGAGGGACTCGAGAGTCTGCCTGCTGATTTGGAGGGACTGGAGAGTCTGCCTGACGATGTAGAGGGACTCGAGAGTCTGCCTGCTAATGAATGTGACTTTGTTGGGTAGATTTTGCTGATGAGGAGGTGATTTCGGTGGTTCACCGCAGACCAAATTTGCTGTTTTGAAGCTGTATTTTGATGTACTCTGTCTAGAGTAGCGTTTGCAGTTGACATTTGTGGGGTGCGGGCACAGTTGACCACGGACCAGGGAAAATGTCGAGATTGCCTTGACTTTTCTAACCGTCGGATTTAACGGTGCCCGTTGCGGAGTTTTTGTACTTGAAATACCCCAAGGCGGAGCTGAAAACTCGGATGGGAGTTGAATGAACATTGATGTGATGCATTTATTCCTGCATGGGAACTTGCACCTGGGCTTGACTGGACACGGGATGCGCCCACGTCTGGAAATTGATGTGGGACGCGTTCGTGTCTCATAAGGGTAGTGGGAGGCATGCGACTTGCGCATTAGTTCAGCATAAGTGCAGAAACTGTCCATTCTGTTCGGACTGAGTTCAAAATTCCCCCAAAATCTCTGCATTCTGAGTCAAATTTTTGCGAGGAAATCATCCCAAAACATTTCCTTTGTTCATTCGAAACCAATCTAGCAAGGGATCATGTCGAGTTCTCATCAAACTCCCCCTTTTGAGATGCCTTTGGGTGAAGAAGCCGAGGTTGGGGTCGAGGCTATGGACCCAAGGCAGCTGACTTATGAGTCCCATACTCATATCTCCCACTTTGTTTCTGCGGGATTGGTAAGGATTTCGCCTCTCCTTGTTGATTTTTCACATTTTGGGGCTATGTCATTGTTGCCCGTAATACTGCTGCAGCAACCCTTTTGATCATGGCTGCATGTTGTTGTTCTTGTTGATTTGTTGCGAAAGGAATGCTTGGAAACCCATTTGCATGTTCACACACTTGTTTGCACGTGGTGATTTTGTTGAATTCTTCATGTCGGGTTTGGCCATTTTCTAGCCGTTATGCTGACGAATTTTTCCTTTGTCTCTTGTTTCCTTTCAGAGGTGGAACCGTCTGACCGAAATCCGAGGAGGGGCTCAGGCACCCATTTTTATATGGAGGAAACTGCCCGAGAACGTACGGGCTTGGGTTGCGGCTACTTGCTTCGGCCCTTTTATTAACAGCTTGCCTTCGCTGAAGAATGACCCTGACGTGGTTCAGGCTTTGAGGGAGAGATGGTGGGATACCACCCACACCTTTCATTTGCCGATGGTCGAGGTGAAGATGACACCTACAGACTTTACTGCCTTGACCGGTCTGTTTTTTCATGGGGTGCCGGTTCCTTATGGTGCGGGGGGAACTGCTCGGACCCCTGCTGAGCTGTTGGATTTGGTGGATTGTGAGTTCATGGTGAAGAACTCCCGAGTGACTTGGGGGAAGTTCCGAACCTATTTTAGGGTCCTTGAAGTTGAGCCTCTGGGTGTTACCCCTGGCATGGTTGAGGCGGTGGCTCGGTGTTTCATTTAGTTTGCTTTGTCTCACACCCTATTTGCGAATGGGTGAAGTTTTGCTGCCTTGTCCTTGTTGGACCTTCTGATAGACTTGGACCAGGCTGCTCAGTATAACTGGGGCGCAGCGGGTCTTGCTGCTTGCTACCACAGTATGGACTTGAATAGTCGTTCGACTAAGAGCTCGGTCACGGGCTTTTTTCTTGCCTGGGAGGTACATTTACCATTTTGCCCTTTTAGATCTCTGCCTTTATCTGTATCTTTTGCCTGTCATTAATCCTGTATCTGTTTTTGTTTGCAGCTATGGGCTTTCGCTATTCTGGGGATGAGAGATTTTCGGATTGAGCGGGAGGGACAGCCCTGACTTTGCTAGGTGGTCCTACAAGACCAGGAATATGAAGACTAGCACCGCCCCCATCAGCTTGGTTTCTGCCAGGCAATATTTGGATGGTCTGAGGCCCGAGTCTGTGTCTCAGTCATTGTTCCCTTGGAGACCGATTTATGTTGACATAGAGCACACACTATTCCGTACCCGTTCAAGGTTTATGATGAGCTCCGTGGAGTGCATGGCCATATACTTGGAGAGAGGGTGTACTGGCAGCATAGGATCCAGATGGTGGATTATCATAACCCGCCTAGGCCGACGGTTCCGGAGTTCCCTCCTTTCGACCCTCGTAACTGGGGGGCACTGTCTAAGGATGATAGGGCCATGTATATGGCAGGGGTTGATGCTACCCCTTTCATCTATCTTTATCAGGATTATGGCCTTTTCCGGGCGAACCATCTGATGTCGGGCTTTATGTATGCCGATCCTCAGGGAACACAGCCTGCCCCTTCGACCTCTGTGCAGTTCTATCCCACTGGGGTGGGCTATTGCTTTGATCCTCCTCTGCCTCCTTCTTAATATACGTACTCAAACTTTGGGATTGTTGATGAGCAGAGGGAGATAGTCTCGGAGGAGATGTCACCGGAGAGGGAGCCTCCGGCCCAGACTGCTGTGGTATGACTTTTACTTTTCTTGCACGTTTCTGATTACAGCCCACTTTTCTGTTCTAGCCTGTCTTATCTCAGTACACTGATGTGGTTTTTTGTTTCTGCTGTGACAGATACCCGTGGCTGCCTATAGGCATATAGGCCGCCAGAACAAGGGGATGTGGAACAAGTTGCGCCATTTGGAGGAGAGAGTCCTGGAGCTGTGTAGAGACATGGCTAATCTGACCAGGGAGGCTGCAGGGACCGTGTCTGGAGCTGCTAGAGGCATGGCTCGGGGTGCCCGAGGCATGGGGTGAGGTTGCAGAGATGCATCCCTTGATGTGGATGAGGCTATGCAGTCGGCTAGGCAGTCACTGAGTAGGAGCTTGAGTCGCGGAGGTGCTAGTTCATCGGCAAGAATTCCAAAGAGCGCTCGTCACAAGATCGTTGTTGAGGAGTTTGAAGAAGAGTCCGATGATGACGATGAAGAGACCGAGAGTGGTGATGAGGGGGATGAGCACAGTGCTGCTGGTGATGGTTCAGAGTAGACAGGGGAGGATGAGTGCCTGAAGAATTTATTTTTAACATGTAATAACATTTAGCACGTATTTACAATCCTAGCTATTTTATCTACATTTTTTATGTTTTATTTAGACTCGATCTTAGGCATCGACTCTTTACAAACAAAATGTGTGCCCAAAGTGTTCCACTTGTTGCGGGTGAATGTTGCTTTGTTGCTGTAGATTCTGAACTGATTGCAGGTTGAAGGCGTTGAAATGCCTGGGCAATTGCTGAACTGACAAGGGCTGTTTTGTTCTGTTGTCTGTCAACGGTGCAAGCATCTGGAAATGGAGATGGGAGGCGCTCGCGTTTCAGGTCCGAAGGGGAAGGCGCCCGCGTCTGGGCTGTTGATTTACAGCCCCTTTCTTTTCTGAACTGGGTTTTCCAACAGCTATTAATTTAAACCCATTTCGACCAGTTTGGTCACACAGCAGTATTCTGCACTTCTTCTCATCACTTGAAGCCTCCAATTCTAGTCAAGAATGGCCCCCATGACTTTTCCTTCGAGGTGAAAGTGTTCATCCCCGAAGGTGAGCAAGTGAAGTCTGTCCCCATTGTTAAGGCACGTCCGAGTGTCATTGATCGTTTGGGGAGGCCTAACGATGTTGTTATTGAACCCTTGAGGCCGGCGGTTCGTGTTGAAGCCCCTAAGTCGTGCTATCTTCCGAAGAATAAGAAAGGCAAAGGTAAGGGAAATTCTCCTCATGTGTGGAAGCGTCCTTACAAGGCTCCGGTCAAAGCCTCTTTTGACAAAGGCAAAGGGAAAGGGAAGGTCGTTGATGAAGCCCCATCCCATCTTAGCGTCTTCTCTCGTCTTGGCGGTTCCGAGAATGCTCCGCCCCCACTCAAGAAGGTTAAAGTCCAAAGCAAGAAACAATGGGTTCCCAAATCGAAGAAAGATTAGACTTTTCTTTGTACCCCAAGATTGCAATTAATAGACCACTTGTTTAGGATTTAATGTTTTTTATTGCTCAACACCGTCCGTTGTAATGGTTAAAATAGTTCAAAGATTGAATAAAAATTGCATCTTGTTACAACATGATTGGGTAAAAATTATTGTTTTAGACTGCACCCGAAGGATGCCTACGTTCCTCTCGTAGAGAGGCTCAGGTCTTCATAGTTCAAACAAATGAAGACAATTTTTTTTATGTGCACCCTGTTTTTTGCCTAGACCGCCCTTTCGGGTTTTCAATCTAGCGAGCTTTTTTTTTTTTTTTTTTTTTTTTTTAATGGTCTTCATTTATTAAGCGTAGAACTTCTTGAGCTTGTCGAGGTTGACCTCCTTTGGCAATTGATCACCATCCAAGTCTACGATTCGGACTGCACCACCGCTTAGTATCTTCTTGACTACGTAAGGACCGATCCATCGGGGTCCCCACTTCCCAAGGGGATTCATGGCATTGGGAGGATGTTGTCTTAGGACTAGATCTCCCACTTTGATATTTCGAGGCTTCACCTTCTTGTTGAAAGCCCTTGCCATTCTTTGTTGATAGGCCCTTGTACGTTCGAATGCTCTTAACCTCTTTTCATCGAGTAGGGCTAGTTGCTCGTACCAACTTTTCATCCAATCAACCTCGTTGACTTGATTCTCGAGCAAGACCCATAGAGAAGGAACCTCGAGTTCGACCGAGAGTACGGCTTCAGAACCATAAACTAATGAGTACGGGGTTTCTCCCGTTGCTGACCGTTTTGATGTGCGGTAGCCCCACAATGCTAGTGGCAGTTTCTCGGGCCAATGCCTTCCTGTTGAAGCCATTTTTTGTATGATGACTTCGATTGTCTTATTTGCTGCTTCGACCGCTCCGTTCGCTTGGGGGCGGTACGGGGATGACTTGTGCTTGATAATTTTGTAGTCAACAAGGAAACTGATCAAAACCCGACTGTCAAGGGGGATACCTCGTACGAGACATCAATGTCTCGTACGAGACATCTCAGTGATGGAATTCACTTTTTGCCCTCTGCAGTAGTTTTAATGTTCATTTTGGCCCCTGACTAACGGAGTCAGTCAGAAACTTAACGAAACATGTCCAACTTAACGAGTTTCGACCCAAATCAAAGGCGAGACACATAAGTAGTGTGATTATGAGTGAATGTCCAAAATGGGGTGTCAACAGAGCCCCTCGGCGACGATAATTATGGATGAAGTAACGTCATCGATAGAAAAGACGCCATTTTAAACTAGGGGTATGGTCCTGCTAGAAAGCTGCCTACATATTCCTCAGAAGGAAATCAGACCAAACGTAGTTCGACTCCGAAAACACACAAAAACGGGGGTTTAAGGTATTTTGAAAATCATTTTTGAAAATAAATACTTGCGGTAAGTAAAGTTTAGAGTTTAGAGAATAACCCATACTGAGGAATCAATGTCCTTGACCCAATTCTGAATATACTCCTTTTTGTTGATGATGAACCGTCTCCAGTTGCAATCCATACTGAGGAATCAATCTCTTTGACCCAATTCTGAATATGCCCTATTGTTGATGACGAACCGTGTTCAGCTCTGGTGGGAATCCTATTTTATTAACCTACGTCTTGATAACAATTATCGGACTCTGGGTTTGGAGACGCCAATTACTTGGATCCTTGCTTCTCCTTCCAACGAGGTTGCCTTATTCGCCGGAAAATATGAATCCTATGCCATTAGCTTACACCTTGATGACAATTATGGGACTCTGAGGGGGGTGAATCCTATGTTATTAGCATACTCCTTGATAACAATTGTGGGATCACTGGTTGCGGAGACGCCAATTACTTGGATCCTTGCTTCTCCTTCTGACAAGACTGCCTTTCCGTCAGAAAAGTGAATCCTATGCCATTAACATACGTCTCGATGGCAATTGTGGGACTCTAAATGGTGGGATCCTGTGTTATTAACTTACGTCTTGATAACAGTTGTGGGATACCCGGTGGTAAATCCTGTGTCATTAACATATGTCTCGATGACAGTCGTGGGATGCCTGGTTGTAAATCATGTGCCATTAACATACGTCTCGATGACAGTCGTTGGATTTAGAGTTTGCTGATGCAGATTTTGTTGCTCACCCATGATCTTGGATGTGCGGTGAGAATAAATTCGTACTGAGAAACAACTTTGCTTGTTCCAATTATGAGAATATTCTTTTGTTGACGACTCAATGTTCCATCTTGAACCGGGTTCAGATTCGACCTTTCAGTCAAAAGCAGGGCTTTTTCTGACCTTTCTGTTAAAAGCTAGGCTTTTCTGGAATTTCTGTTAAAAGCAGGGCTTTTCTGGAATTTCTCAAGAAAACATGGTTTTCTGAGGTTTTTCTGGGGATACCTCGTACGAGGGAGGGATGCCTCGTACGAGCCATCTTTGATTTTACGCAGATCAGAGCCATTTCAGGCGCTGATATGTGATTTCAAAATCATTTTTCTTATTTCATTTCGAGAGCTTATCAACCCTAGGCGATTTTCTCACTCAAAAATCTCCATTTTCATCAAGCTCTGGTGATCCCCAACCCTTTTATCATGGGCGACAGACGAGTTGTGCCCATTCTCCGAGGATCATATTTCTCACGCCGTCCGGACGAGGTGGGTAAGGATTTCTTCCTTTGACTGAGTTTCTATGTCAATTTCGTTGTTGCATGTCTCAATTTGGTGCCTTCGCAGTTCGACTTTTGTCAATTTTTGCCTAGAATTATCGCTGCTAGGATTTACCACGCATGGCTGATCTTTCGATGGATTTTCATCCTTGTTGATGTTGAAAATCATTGTAGTATAGTAGTACATGATTTCGATTGTCGTTTTAGGCAATTTTGCGACTTTTCGAGTAAAATGCTTTAATGAGGATTTTACTGATTTTCTGACATCTGTCTCTTTTGTCTATGTTGCTTGCAGTCATTCAGGGTGATTAACAACTGTAGAGGCAGCGTACGGGCGGTTGCCGAGAGGTGGGCAACCCTTAATGGTGAGATGAAGGAAGAGATCGAGAACCTCGGGCTGAAGCCTTTCTTTGACGGCTTAGTCAGTGAGAGAAGGAATGTTCACTTGCTCCAAGCTATTCGGGAGCGCTGGTGGGATAGTACTCACACCATACATATGCGGTAGGGGGAGGTCACCATGACCCCTACTGATTTTCATGCCATTACTGGGCTTTCTATCGTCGGTGAGCCGCTTGAGGTTGATACTGACTTTCTAGCCAGCGGGGATGATATGAGGCATTTTCTGGGCTTCTCCGTTCATACCCTAGGCAAGGGTGTCCCTATGAAGGCCTTGAGGGACAAGGTGGATGCCTATGTTACTGTTAACGCTGGTCAGATACACCTCACTGCTACCCGTGTTGCAGGCGTTCGCGGCTTTCTGTGGTGGGCCTTTTCTGAGACGCTGTTTGCTAACCATGCATTGACAGCTTTGTTCACTCTTCTGAGTGTGTTGAGAGACATGCATCATGTCACTGATGCTAGCTGGGGTTCAGCTGGCTTGGCCCACTGCTATATGGTGATGGATGAGAGTTCGCGGGATCGGGCGAAGCTGGCTTAGGCGGCTACAGTCATGCCTGGGAGGTATAATACTCATCTTCTTCCGTATTCCTCCTTAATTTCAGCCCCAGTTTACTTTCTGTCTCGGTAACTCATTCAGTTTTGACATTTTTCTATGTTCCTCCCATTTTGCAGGCCTGGGGTTACGCCATGTTTGGTCTCTTCACTTTCAACCTTCGAGACAACACTGTTATGTTCCCAGATACTTTTAGATGGCGCCAGGGTAATAGGGATATCCATGATGAGTAGGCAGAGGGGGCTGATATGCCGGTGGAGCGTATGCGACTGTATTTTGACAGATGGGAGGCTGCCCCTGAGTCCGCTGTCGCTTTCTTTCCTTGGCGGAGTTTGGGCATTGACCATGTTTACGGGTTTGCTGGTATGAGATTGCTGATGATCGGCCTCGGTGGGGGATGCTTCTACTTAGGAGAGAGAGTCTCTGGCCAGCAAGGTGGTGGCAGGCTCGATGTCCTTGTTCCCTTGGACCCACCAGCTCATATGCTTAACTCTTATGCTATCACGGAAGAGGAGAGAGGGGACCTCATTATTGGTCAAGATGCTTTTGACCATACGTCTCAGGAGGCCGATTATCAGGACTTTCTTGCTCGTCTCATGCCCCGGTTGATTTTGGAGGGTGATCAGGCTCAGGCCCAGGGGTTTGTGCATATTCCTTTCCATCCGCACCTCGGACCAGCTTCATTCTCCTACAGCATGGCTGAGGGAATAGAGAGCACCGAGGACCTTCCCACCGATTACGATGTGCCTGAGGGACTCGTACCTCCCGCTGACGCGACCATGGTATGATTTATGACCTTTCTTCCGTCATTTCCTATCATTCTACCATTTCATCTCTCTGTTTATCATTTATCTGAAGATTTTGATATCTCTATTTGTTTCTTCTCAACAGGTGCCCATTTCCAAGTATAGAGAGGTCGCGGGACGGCTTGCCCAGTTTATGGCCTACGCCAAGAGGGTGAAGAGGGAGACCACGGATCTCTTAGGCCGCTTGGCTCGCCAGACAGCAGAGTCAGCTTCTTGCGGGAAAAGGTCTCGGACCGATAAATGATCACGTGGCGATGGCGATGTCTCCTTCCTTTTGATGCCCGAGTAGATAGGATCCCCTATTCCCTCTCTTTGTTGATGATGTATTTATTGCCTCGGCGTAGGCGAAGATAATTTTTCTTTTTGTACCTATGCAACAGTTATTTCCTAACTTTAACACACATACATTGTTAATTTTAGCTATTATTTCTGACTGTGTAAAATGAATTGATTCACATTCGGTTGGTCAATCGAGGGGGATTTTTATGAGATGGATTCGTGTTGGGTCATTTGTAGGTGATGTATGAACTGCTTTGGGTGCATTTCTGAGGTGATTGAGACATGTTTTGACTCGTTGGGCAACCTGGGATTTGAGCAGAGGTAATGTTATCTGAAATGGGAGATGCCTCGTACGAGACATCGATGTCTCGTACGAGTCATCCTGTGTATCTGTGACTGTTTCTCCTTTTTCCTCGAGGATTTGGTGTCCAAACTTGTATATAAACACCTCTAGTCCGTCCTAGAATACCATGCAGCCTTAAATCAGTTTTGGGAACTTTTCTTTTGGAGTGAAATTCTCAACCCTTTGCTCCTAATGGCCCTATGTAAGTCCGTCCCTTCATCAATAATTGTTGATGAGTTCTCCTTGGACTCGGAATTATTGGAACGCTACAAGAATGACTTAGCAACGTTCTTTCGCTCGTTTAACAAGGCTCGTCAAGAAAGATTCATAGGGATGTTCGGTTTTAAGATTTTTTTCACCTTGAAGAATCTAAAACCGGATTGGGACCTTTTAAAGGGAGTTGCACGCTTCTGGGATCCATCGACTCATCTCTTCAAATTTTCTCTTAATGAGATGGTCCCTACTGTAGAGGAGATGGCGGCTATCCTGGATATGCCATTGACATGAGTGATTACGGTGCCCAAGTATGACAAGGTACCGGCGAAGTCTCTTAGGGATCTATTAAGTATAGGCCTTCCCGAGGCGCAGATTTATATTCATAACCGCTATGTTGATCTCCAATCTTTGCCTAGGAGATTTAAAGTTCGGGTGACTCGCGGTCATGGCGTGGACTCCCAGTGTTGCCTCTTGGCATTATGCTTATTCCAAAGCGTGCTTTTCATGAGAAAGTGTGGCATGGAAAACACGGAGCTCGTGGACATTGTTCTGCAAGCTATGGGACGGACTTCAACATAATCCCTCTTATCTTAGGGGAGACCCTTCATGGTCTTGATGAGCTACACCGAACCGGCTCCATGACCCGGGGAAGTCCATTATTATTGACTATTTGTCTTAGAGAATATTTTAAATTGTTGGACTCTGCGACTAAATATTCCCCTTATACTTTCCATAGGCGGAGACTATTGGTGAAGGGTCTCAGTATTGAGGAGTGGGCCCATCTTTTTACCAAAGCGGAGACTGATGATATTGCTTGGTGTAGATACCCAGGGGAACCGCGGCTTGGCTAGAGCGCGCGAATTACCCTAGGATGTCTACTTGATTTTAAGAGTCGCCACCCACGTTTTTGAGGAACGTAAGAAAACCTAATGTTTATGAGCCTAAGTTTGATTTATGAAAATAGAGATTCTTTGGGATGAGGGGTTCAGGGGTTAGGTTACGAAATGGGAAGTACTTAAACACCCATTTCGCCTGAGCAAAGTCTGTCTTGTTTGTTCATAATTCACTTTAAAGATAAATGTGTTCTTCCTATTATGATAAAAAGGGGTTTTATTGTTTAAAATGTAGGGAGATAACTCCTAGGCCAATTCAATGTAATGAAAGGGCCATTGGTGTCATGTCCCAAATGGTTTTGGGGTGATTGCACATTTGATTGAAGAAGAAGAAGAAGAAGAAGAAGAAGAAGAAGAAGAAGAAGAAGAAGAAGAAGAAGAAGAAGAAGAATGTTAAGACATTTTTTACCTATAATATCCTTCAAAGAGAACCTCTTGAAAAGTCTTGAAGAAGAGGTTGAATACTTGGAGAGAATATCTTTAGTAAATTGCCTAGAGTAAGGTTCAAGGTGGAAAATTCTTAAGGTCAAAAAGAGGTCCCTTCCAATGATGGATTGGAGGGGTTTTTATAGTTGAAAGAGGGGAGTTTTTGGAGCCAAACGGAGTCTCCAAGAAATCTTTCCTGGGAAAAATTATGTATAATGAGCAAGGGAGAGATTCTTGGGCAGAATCTGTAACTGACGCACCCCAGAAGCGCGCGCATCCCACCTAGGCGGCGGAAGGCGCGCGCGTCTGGCCTCAAGGGGCGGAGGCGCGTGACTCTGAAAGGCAAAATCTGACAGAATGGACTAGAAAGTTAGATCTGTTATTCAGTTTAATCCCTGGACTTAACGGAGCCCGTCTGGAACTTAACCAAAGTAACAGAAACTAACAGAAAATACTTAAAAGAGGGAGAAACACAAAATCAAGTGTGCAATTGGGGTGAGCGGTCCAAGGCGGGGTGTCTACAGAGCCCCTCAGCGGCGTGGATTGCGAAGCAAACGCACCGACGAAAGACAGACATCCGCCTAGGACATCACCAAGAAAAAAGAAAAGACTCGATAAAAGCAGAAATTTGAAATTGCGAGGGATGGAGGTGCGCTCCCTGTGTGAGTGGCTTTGGTTGATAATAAAAGGTTCGGTGGCATGAAGCGGCCCACTGTGGCCGACAACGGGACCTGTCTTGCTGATAGCGAGATCCGTTTGCTGGAAGCGAGACCTGTTTGCTGGAAGCAGGATCCGGAGGACCGTTTTCTTGAATAGCGAGTACCGAGGGACCGTTTGCTTGATTGCGGGACCCAGAGGACCGTTTGCTTAAATGCGGGACCCAGAGGACCATTTGCTTGGATGCGGGACCCGGAGGACCATTTGCTTGGATGCGGGACCCAGAGGATCGTTTGCTTAGATGTGGGACCTGGAGGACCGTCTGCTAAAGTGCGGGACCCGGAGGACCAACTGCTAAAGTGCGGGACCTGGAGGACCGTTTGCTTGAATGCGGGACCTGGAGGACCGTTTGCTTGATTGAGGGACCCAGAGGACCGTTTGCTTGGATGCGGGACCCGGAGGATCGTCTGCTAAAGTGCGGGACCCGGGGGACCGTCTGCTGAAGTGCGGGACCCAGAGGACCGTCTGCTAAAGTGCGGGACCCAGAGGACCGTCTGCTAAAGTGCGGGACCCGGAGGACCGTTTGGTTGAATGCGGGACCTGGAGGACCGTTTGCTTGAATGCGGGACCCGGATGACCGTTTGCTTGAATGTATGTAGATTTTGCTTGATGAGGAGGTGGTGATTTTTGTGGCTCACCCAGGACCAAGTTGTTGCCGTGAGTCGCACTTTGATGTTGACTGTTTGACTTTGACTTTCGATGGGGTGCGGGCACAATTGACTGCGGAGTGCTTTCTGCTGGGGATGAATTGTAAAAACTGATTTTTTGAGAAAATAAAAGATACCCTACTTTGAGTGGGAGTTTCTATCTTATTTCAATTTTTAGACATGCCTTAAGGGCGGACCAAATTAATGTGTGCCCAGCTGAGTGTTTGTTGTCATTGAACTCCTTCTCATTGCTGGGATCCTGAACTTGTTGCTGGTTGAATGATTTTGAAGTGCCTGGGTTGCTTTCTGAACTTTGACAAGGGCCATTTCTGAAGCATTTTTTACCTGGGACGCGGGCGCTTCCTCTCTTGGCGATGAGACGCACGCGCCTTGTAGACCAGTGTCGGGAGGGGCGCGCCTCTGGTAGGTGAAATTCGGGGCCTGACATTTGCTGACCAAAAGATCCCCCCAACAGCTATAATATCTTCTTCTGGTCGATAATCTGATTCTAACAGCTCTCTTTTACCATTTTTTGAATACCATTTTATTGCTCAATTTTGCTTGTGATCTTCTTCCCCATGGTCTCTAACCTTTTTAGTTTTGATGCCGAGGTTGTCAAGAGTTACGAGAAGGATTTGTCGACATTCGTGTATTCTTTAAAGACCCATCCCAAAAATGCTTTCATCAAAGATTTCGGGTTTCGAATTCTTTTTACTTTGCGGACATTGAAGCCGGATTGGGACTTGTTGAAGGCTGCTGCAGCCTTTTGGGATTGTGATAGCCATACATTCAACTTTTCGGCTAATGAAATGGTGCCGACCGTCGATGATTTTGGGGCCATTCTGGGTATGCCTTTGGCCGGTCGGATTGCCGTCCCTAAGTATCACCGCAGTGTTGTTGACTCTTGGGTTGACCTTCTGAATCTCCCTGTTGGAGAGGTGAAGAAGATGATGCACGGGACCGTTGTTGACATAACTGAGCTTCCTATGTTTTTCAGCTTGCATTCGGAAGATGTCGTGGTTCAGTCTTTTAAGAGAAATGCCATGGCTGTCTGTCTTTTCAGCGAGGTTCTGTTTGTCACTCCTCTGGGTACTTCGGATGCGCAATTGGCTGAAATTGTGTTGCTGGTGAAAGGACAACGATTTAGCATAATTCTGCTCATTGTAGGAGAGACCTTGCATGGTCTGGACGAATTGCATCGTACGGGCGAGATGCGACGAGGAAGCCCCTTGCTTTGGACCATATGGCTTTGGGAGCATTTCAGGCTTTATGCGTTAGACGGCAACCTCCTTTTGCTGTTCATAGGCGACAGTTACTGATTAGAGATTTGACTGAAGAGGGTTGGAGGAGATTCTTCGCTTCTCGTCTATAGTTCGGTTTTCAACATGTGGTTTTACCCGGGTTGAGAGATTCTTCGTTTTACCAACCCGAACGGGTTTTGAGACAGTTCGGTCGTCAGCAAATAATTCCTTTTCTGAGGAACGGGATGCTTCGTCCAGTTTCTTACATGGGTCCGGACTTCTCGAGTGAGCTTCAGTCGGGTTGGGGAGATGATCGTAACCGGTGGGCTTCCGCTCCTTTGCATCGGGGTTGTATCTTTCTTCCCGAGAGTTACTTGGATCACTTGCTTGGTACCGTCTACCGCGGCATTACTTGGGTAGATGCTCTTTGGGCTGAATTGCTAGGGAAGGACTTTGAGCCTAGCAGTGCTTTGAGGTACAAGGAGGCTGCTGCTGATGTGAACAACATTCTGACCGACCCTTTCGGTACCCCTTTGGATGACTTTTATGCTCGAAGGCGCTCTGTTGCGCAGAAGGTTTTGGTCCGTATCAGTGTTCCTAGACCTCCCAAGAAGAGTAGGATTGATGGTCGTTCGGGTGGTCCTTTAAAGGCCAAGAGAAAATTAGATTTTTCCTAGTACCCCCAAGAGATTGCAAGTAAAATAGACCACTTGTTTTAGGATTTTAATGTTTTATGTCTTTTAGTAGCTCAACAAATTCTTGTAATGATCAAGTAATTCATGAAATGAATAAGAATTGCATCTCGTTAATTTGGAATGATTTGGGTATTTGTTTATATTTTAGACCGCACCCGAAGGTTGCCTACGTTCCTCCAGTGTAGTGGCTCAGGTCTCCGTAGTTCAAACAAACGAAGACCATTTTTTTTTTTTTTTGTGCACCCTGTTTTTTGCCTAGACCGCCCTTTCGGGTTTTCAATCTAGCGGGCTTCTTTTTTTCACGTGCTCTAATTTTTGCCTAGGCCGCCCTTTCGGGTTTTCAACCTAGCGAGTTTTTTTTTTTTTTTTTTTTTTATTGTCTTCATTTATTAAGCGTAGAATCTCTTCAACTTGTCGAGGTTGACTTCTTTTGGTAGCTGGTCTCCGTCTAAATCTGCGAGTCGGACCGCACCGCCGCTTAGTATCTTCTTGACCATATACGGACCGATCCATCGGGGTCCCCATTTTCCAAGGGGGTTCATGGCATTAGGAGGGTGTTGTCTTAGGATCAAATCTCCCACATTGATGTTTCGAGGCTTCACCTTTTTATTGAAAGCCCTTGCCATTCTTTGTTGATAGGCTCTCGTACGTTCGAGTTCCCTTAGCCTTTTCTCGTTGAGTAGAGCTAGCTGTTCATATCGACTTTTCATCCAATCGATTTCATTGACTTGGTTCTTGAGGAGGACCCGTAGGGATGGAACTTCGAGCTCTATTGGGAGTACAGCTTCGGAACCATACACCAATGCATAAGGAGTTTCTCCAGTTACTGTCCGTATAGACGTGCGGTAGCCCCACAATGCTAGAGGTAGCTTTTCGGGCCAATCCCTTCCGGTGGAGGCCATTTTCTTCACAATGGTCTCGATTGTATTATTAGCTGCTTTGACCGCGCCGTTTGCTTGAGGGCGGTATGGAGATTACTTGTGCTTGGTAATCTTGTAGTCTACCGGGAGCGCGTCCATCTCTTTCTCAAAGTGAGAACCGTTGTCTGAGATGATTTCATGAGGAACGCCGTACCAGCACATGATGTGGGTCTTCACGAATTCGGCCACTTTCTTGGCGTTGAGAACCCACTAAGCCTGTGCTTCGACCCATTTTGTAAAATAGTCCACGGCTACTAGGACGAAAGATTGTCCGTTGCTGCCAGTAGGGTGAACTTTGCCGATGATGTCTATGCCTCAACAATAGAAAGGCCATGGCGTGGTCATGTTGTAAAGCTGTGAGGGCGGAGCGTGCTGTAGGTTGGCATGGAATTGGCATTTGGCGCACCTTTTGACTTTCTCGATGCAGTCTCTTTCCATGGTACTCCAATACTAACCCATGCAGAGTATCTTCTTGGTCAACATAAACCCGTTCATGTGGGGCCCACATTCACCTTCGTGGATCTCATGCATTATTTCTTAAGCTTCGGTCTCATTTGCACATAGGAGATTGATCCCTTCGTGGTGCCTTTAGTAGACTCGGTCTCCGATTAGTACATATCGAGAGGCTAGTCTTTGCAACGCCATATGGGACTTCTTATTGCTATCCTCAAGATACGTGCCATTCTTGAGGAAATTTATGATATCTGAATACCATGGGGAGTTTGCTTGGACCTCATTGACCTCGATACTCATGCAGTATGCCGGACTATTTCTTCGGGAAATTTTAAAGGGCTTCACCATTTTTACACTCGGGTATTTCGACCAGTGAAGCGATGGTGGCTAGTGCATCAGCAAAACGGTTCTTGTCCCTTGGCAGGTAGTTGAAGGTGATTTCTTGAAACTGTTCAACCAACTCCTCGAGATGTTGACCATACCGTTGCAGAGTCGAGTCTTGAATCTTCCACTTTCTAGATGTCTGATTGATGATGAGTAAGGAAACACCAAAAAGCTCTAAGCTCGTGACATTTCTCTCGAGGGCCGCTTCGAGCCCCGCTATGCATGCTTCATACTCGGTGATATTGTTGGTGGCTTCAAATTCGAGCCGGATAGAAATTGGAGTATACATGTCCTTTGGATCGACAAGTAACATCCCTATGCCATATCCATGCTTATTGGCCGCGCCATCGAAAAAAATTTGCCACTTATCTTCTTCTGTTGTAGCGCAAATTAAATGCTCGTCGGGGAACTGTACGTCTTCCTGTAGACACCCCGCCTTGGACCGCTCACCCCGATTGCACACTTGATTTTGTGTTTCTCCCTCTTTAAGTGTTTTCTGTTAGTTTCTGTTACTTTGGTTAAGTTCCAGACGGACTCCGTTAAGTCCTGGGACTAAACTGAATAACAGTTCTAACTTTTTAGTCCATTCTGTCAAAAATTGCTATTCAGAGTCGCGCGCCTCCAACCCTTGAGGCCAGACGCGCGCGCCTTTCGCCTCCTAGGTGGGATGCGCGTGCTTCTGGGGTGCGTCAGTTACAGATTCTGCCCAAGAATCTCTCCCTTGCTCATTATACATGATTTTGCCCAGGAAAGATTTCTTGGAGACTCCGTTTGGCTCCAAAGCAGTAGGGATGGCCAAACCGGACCGGAACCGGACCGGAAAAGCCGGAACCGGAGCAAACCGGGGAGTAAACCGGAACCGGAGTAACCGGAACCGTGGTAAGCGCGGGCCGGTTCAGGGTCACATATATGGCGAACCGGAACCGGACCGGAACCGAACCATGCATTTCCAAAAAAAATGCTTTTCAATAAATTTTAACATGTTTATTCATTAATGTATTATAAAATAAAAATCTCTTGTCTTTTAATAAATTTTAACATGTTTATTCATTATTGTATGATAAAATAAAAATAAAAAAAGGTAGCGTGGACTGAAAACCGGACCGGAACCGTACCGGAACCGGATTGTGATGACCGGAACCGGAACCGGTGTAAGCGCGGGCCGGTTCAGGGTCACATATATGCTGAACCGGAACCGGCGGTTCCGAACCGGAACGGGCCCGGAACCGGTTTTGGTCTACAAAGCAGTCCTCTTTCAACTATAAAAACCCCTCCAATCCATCATTGGAGGGGACCCTTGGACATCAATCCTTTTAGACCCTTTTCTCACTTCTTTTCTAGACTTTTCCTTTGGAACTTCTTCCAATCAAGTATTCAACCTCTTCTTCAAGACTTTTCAAGAGGTTTTCTTTGGAAGATACTATAGGTAAATGTCTTAAACTTTCTTTTTCTTCTTCTTCTTCTTCTTCTTCTTCTTCTTCTTCTTCTTTAATCAAATGTTCAATCACCCCAAAACCATTTGGGACATGACACCAATGGTCCTTTCATTACATTGAATTGGCCTAGGAGTCATCTCCCTACATTTTAAACTTTAAAACCCCTTTTTATCATCATTCAAATAGGAAGAACGCATTTATCTTTAAAGTGAATTATGAACAAACAAGACCGACTTTGCTCGGGCGAAATGGGTGTTTAAGTACTTCCCATTTCGTAACCTAACCCCCGAACCCCTCATCCCAAAGAATCTATGTTTTCGTAAATCAAACTTAGGATCATAAACATTAGGTTTTCTTACGTTCCTCAAAAACGTGGGTGGCGACTCTAAAACACAATTAGACATCCTAGGTAATTCACGCGCTCTAGCCAAGCCATGGTTCCCCCGGGGTATCTACAGTGGCGACTCCGCTGGGGACTGCTTGAGGGTTAAACTTGTGTTTCTGTTCATAATTCACTTTTCTGGGCATTCTGGAAATTGACATGGGAAGCGCGCGCCTCGGACCTTCATGGTCCAAAGCACGCGCGTCCCGCGTCAAATTTCAGAATCGCCCGCCTTCCATGTGTTATTCCTATTCTTCCTATTATTTCATACTAACAAACATTGCAGGGGTTCCATCACACAATCAGGACCAGGGCAATCCCCTAAGACCATAAGTTTCTGATAATCTGACAGGTTAGCCCAAAAGCGGGCGCCTCCCAGATACAATGCGCCATGCGCGCGTTTCCCATAACAACAGCCCGAGACACGCGCTTCTGGGCCAATTTCCAGGGCAAGAACAAGTTTCAGTGACTGAACAGAATAGTGGGGTGTGGGCACAGTTGCCTGCATCAGAACAGAATTGAACCCTTGGACTGTTTAATTTTGTGTTTTATTTACCGGTCACACGGGTGATTCGGGAGTTGTAATTTACATGCTTATGTGTTTTTTATCTTTTCTTTTCAAAAAAAAAAAAATAATAAAAAAATTTTGTCACGTGATAGACCTCACACTACATGCACATTATTCCTATTAACTGCTCACTATCGAGTCGCACAAGTCCAACCCCAAACCTGTCGAGGCCCGTCCTAGAAAGTTTCAAGCTTCACTCGACCTTGGCTCTTTCGAAGCGGTAAACCTCAGCCCGTGGCGTAGTTCATGACTACATGCCGGGGGTGACCTTTAAGCCTCTCTTTAGCCGAGCACAAACCACACGATTCTAGTTAGGGTCTAACACTCCGTGACCAAGTCGGTTTCCAAGTACCGAGATTTCCCTAAACTAATGTCTTCAAATCATACATGCCAACTTGTTGAAACGGACGCAATAAAAATCCGTCCCCAAAAATGGTTATTTTGGACGAAAATAAAAATCCGTCCCCGCATGTATGCTTTACTACATTTATTTAGTTTAATCCCGACACATGTAGGATTCACAAGCGCGATGGAATCTGATTAGTATATGGGACCGCGAGATGGTCTATATACTAGTGTGACGATTCCATTATCTTCTTAGAAACCCCAAAAGGGACCCATTCCCTCCGACTTATAAAATAATAAAAAAAAAAAGAGTCTTTTTTCTTATGTGGTTCGAGTCGTGTGCCCAACTGTGTGTTCTCAACCTCTTCATGGACCGAAAGTATGAACCGAGACTGACAAGGGCTACTTCTCCAATTATAGGTCCGATTGGTACTCTCCGCATATACAGAGATTCATCCAACAGGCTTGTCCGTGAACCGATCACCCTAACAGCTTCTACATCATCAATGGCCGGCGACTCCAGTACCAACAACGCCATGACTCTCGAACAGCTTTCTGCCATGGTTCAAATGCTCCAACAACATGTCTCTACCCTTAACCAAGAGGCCCAAACCAAAGAAGCCTTATGGCAAGCTCATGTCGACAGTCAAAAGGAGGCCCACGAGGCCGAGGTTGACCAACTGAATGCCAAGCTTCTCAAGCTCTCCAAGAACAAAGGGGTTAATGACAATGAGGAATCCGAGTGGACCGAGGGTTTGTTTGAAAGCCCATATGTCAGTGCCCGTACCAAAAAAGTGGGGAAACTAAGCACCGACAACAACGACCCCAAAATGGTCGATTCCATCATGGCCTACATTGATCAGAAATTCGACGGCCTCAACATGGGAAAAGGCTCCAACACAAGCCTTTATCAGTCATCCATCCTCATGAGCACGATGGCCGCTCTCCCCGACAAATTCAAGATGCCCGACATTAGCAAGTTTAAGGGCAACTCATGCCCGATGGCTCATATCGAGACTTACATTTGGGCTATGGTTCCGAAAAAGGTCTCCCCAAAAGTTATGGCTCAATGCTTTCCTCTCACCCTCGAGGGGGCGGCAAAGGATTGGTATGCAACTCTCCCACTCACTGTCTGTCTTGATTGGGATGCCGCTATGCTTGCCTTCAAAAATCAATATCAAGGCAACACCACTCACCGGCCCACAAGGAAAGAGCTCGAGAACACCACTCAAAGAGACAACGAGTCCTTCATTGACTTCACAAGGAGATGGAATGACAAGCTCTCTGAAATTGTTGAGAGGCCAAACACAAAAGAGCAAATGGACATCTTTCTCAAGTGTCTCAAGATTGATCTCCGCACCCACCTAAGTGGGGCTTGCTACTCCGACTTCTCCCAAATGTATGAGGCGGGTGTACGCATGGATGACTTGCTTAAGGAGATTAAAAAGGCCACTCCTACTTACCGATACAAGGCCGCCTCTAGTTCAAACAAAGAGGCTTCTGTCAATGCCGTTACTACTGACAAGGGGAATTACAAGAAGGTCCCTCCACCACAAGGCAAACGGTTCCAAAACGACCGCGTCTACACTCCCTCAATGGCATGACCATCACCGAGGCCTATGAAGCTCTAAAGGCCAAGGGGTAAATCGCTCCTCTTCAAGGGTACAAGCAACCGTAACCGCTTCGTCCCAATCATGCCCACCACAAATGGTGTGACTACCATCAATGCACCGGCCACCTCACCGAGGATTGCTTCTCCATCCGCAAAACCATCTAAGACCTCATAGAAAAGAAGGAATTCATAATCCCTAATGAGGGTGGTGACAATGTAATAGAGGTAGGAGAGTTTGAAGGAACCACTCATTCGATCCCAATTGTGAATGAGGGCTCCGATGATATGAATAAACTTGATAATTCTTGTTATGTTGTGACTTATGATGAGATTATGATGGAAGTCTTAGAGAATAGGAAGAAGAAGCTACAAGGGACCGTGAACATGCTCACTCGCAGTGGCTGAGTAACAACGAGCACAATCCCTCCCAATACCGCAGCAACCAACACCTCTTCTCAAAGATCGCAAGCACGCGACATACCCGAAGATCCTTTGTTAACACAACTCAAGAAGACGCAAGCCAACATATCCATCTGGGACCTTATTGCATCATCAAAGCGACACTGAGACCTCGTCATCAAGAACTTGGATGACACATCAGTCTCTCCCGACACGACACCCGAGGACCTCACAGCAATGATAGGTCACATTCACTTCGACAATGTCATCACTTTTGTCGACATGGACCTCCCGCCATTTGGGTCCGAACACAATGAAGCCATCTACCTTAAAGTAAGGGCAAGGGGGAGACCCATCTCAAGAGTTCTAGTAGATGGTGGTTCTGCACTCAACTTAATGCCGAGCCGATTCATGGGCATACTAGGTCTCAAAAGCTCCGATTTACAACCCTCCGCACAAGTTAATAGAGGGTACGACAGCACTGCCCGTACAGTCATGGGAATGTTAGAAGTTGATATCGAATTTGGAAGCATGATCATGTCCGTCCCATTCCAAGTACTTGATGTCCCTGCTTCATTCAACTTACTTCTGGGCCGACCCTGGATCCACAGTTCCAATGCAGTACCTTCCACTCCCCATCAGTGTGTCAAGATCAGAAATGGGGACGAGATAGTCACCATCATGGCTAAGAATGTCACCATCCACAGAAATGGGGGACAACCCGTTCACCAAGTCCAATATGGGATAGAAGATGCCACTCTCTCCGGCGTCAACACCATCGACAAAGAAGGGGGAAACAGACAATGGACCCTCGGCAATCCTAAAATCCTCTGCATGATGAGGAACATGAATCACTTTCCCGGTCTAGGCTTAGGGAAGCATCAACAAGGGATATTGCACCTCGTAGAAGTTCCTTTTTCAAGAACAAGTTTGGTTTGGGGTTCGAGCCTACCGAAGATGACTTGAACACGAGCAAGCAGTCAAGAATCAAAAGACCCAAGCTCGCAAAGAAGGGCAACAATATGAAATCCCCAACTTGAGGCCTTACCGCAACACACTAAACGGTTATTTTGTTCGCCAAAGGTAAGATGTTCCGTACATGATCTTTCCCGAACTATGGGTTAACGACAAGGGCGTCAGAAAGCCCGGTCTCGAGATCTTCACTGATTGTGAAATACCGACACAAGAAAGGGAGCCTACTCCAATGTCACCCCGAGAGTGGTGGGGCAAGAAAGTGACTATAGAGTCCGAGGTTGAAATTACCGTGGGGTAAGAACTATCCGATCTAGCCTCCATGTTCGAAGAATTTGCCATCATGGACGATTGTCAAGTCAACGCCATCTACGACACCGTTGTCAGAAAGGAAACCATCAGTGAAATCCCGCCAAGCTCCGAGCCAATCAACAACTGGTATTCAACGAAGGGGCCCATAGTATCCGAGGATTTATTGATCCGAGAAATGGGTTTCATACCCCGTACAGCAACAAAGGAAGAGCGGCTCACACTTACTTTCGAGTCCGAGAGTGTTTCCAATGCCCTCACCCAAGATATGGAGGCAATTTCCGAGCGTGTGTTTCCTTTCTTTGCTAATGAAAAATTTGATATTTCTGAGTACCCCGAGATTGCAAACATCATAAATCATGAATTAACTAATAACGAACTTAATGAACAAGTTAATAACGATTCAAATTATGATGAAATAGACCACGAAAACATAACATACCTAAATGAACTAGCTCAACAGGTTCGTTGTCGTAGTGAAAATGGTCCAGGGGCTGATGAGGAATTGCATGCTATTAATCTGGGTACCGACAAAGAGCCGAAAGAAACGAAGATTGGCAGCTTCTTCAAGGGGGAAGACAAAGATAGATTGACTGCACTGCTCAAAGAATTCGTGGATGTATTCGCATGGTCGTACAAAGACATGCCGGGTTTGGACAGAAAGGTCGCGGAGCACAGAATTCCGATCAGAGAGGATGCCAAGCCAGTAAAGCAGAAGCTCAGAAAGATCAAGCCAGAATGGTCTCTACAAGTCAAAGAAGAGATTGAAAAGCTCATTAGTGTGGGTTTCATCAAAGTCATTGAGTATCCGACTTGGCTAGCCAACATTGTGACAGTCAGAAAGGCAAACGGAAAAGTTCGGGTTTGTGTGGACTTCTGGGATTTGAACAAAGTTTCCCCGAAAGATGATTTTCCATTACCAAACATCGACATGCTCGTCGATTCAACTGCCAACTATGAAGTCCGCTCATTTGTGGACGGTTTTGCCGGTTACAATCATACTCTCATGTCCGAAAAGGATCAACACAAGACAGCTTTCACAACTCCGTGGGGGACCTTTTGCTACACAGTCATTCCGTTCGGACTAAGGAACGCTGGGGATACTTACCAAAGGGCTGTTACGGATCTATTCCATGACATGATTCATAAAGAGATCGAGGTCTATGTAGACGACATGATCATCCATTCGAAGGGAACCAACGGTCAACATTTGAACGATCTTCGCAAATTCTTTGAAAGACTTCGACAACACAAAATGAGACTCAATCCCGCAAAGTGAACTTTTGGGGTCGTCAGAGGAAAGGTTCTCGGTTACATGGTCACTGAAAGAGGAATTGAAGCCGATCCCTCCAAGATCAAGGTAATCATTGACATGCCTCCTCCAAAGACGCAGAAGGAAATCAAAGGTTTCATGGGTAGACTTCAATATATCAGTCGATTTGTGCACCAACTCACTTCCATATGTGAGCCGGTCTTCAAGCTACTTAAAAAGAATGTGGCTCTAGAATGGACCGATGCGTGCCAAGAAGCCTTCAACCAAGTGAAGCATTACTTGACATGCCCTCCAGTTTTGGTTCCACCGAAGAGAAGCCTCTCTTGCTCTATCTCACTGTCAATGATGAAGCCCTAGGGGCTATGTTAGCACAAGAACAGCGAGACTCGACAAAAGAGAATGCTATCTACTTTGTCAGCCGCCGGTTTCAAGGAGATGAAAAGAACTACTCTGTCTTAGAGAAGTCTTGTGCTGCATTGGTTTGGGTTACTAAAAAGCTCAAGCATTACATGGAGGCCTTCCCAATCAAGTTGGTAGTAAAAGTGGACCCGCTCTGCTACATCTTCGAGAAGCCTTTCATGTCAACAAGAATAGCCAAATGGTATTTCATGCTCGCCGGATACGATATCACTTACGTCACACTCAAATCCATCAGGGGGAAAGTGTTCAGTGATTAGCTTGCTGAATTTCCGTGTGACGAAGTGAAGGGGGAAGATGTACAGTTCCCCGATGAGCATTTAATTTGCGCTACAACAGAAGAAAATAAGTGGCAACTATTTTTCGATGGCGCAGTCAATAAGCATGGATATGGCATAGGGATCTTACTTGTTGATCCTAAAGACATGTATACTCCAATCGCTATCTGCCTCGAATTCAAAGCCACCAACAACACCGCTGAGTACGAAGCTTGCATAGCGGGTCTCGAAGCAGCCTGTAGATACCCCGGGGGACCACGGCTTGGCTAGAGCGCGTGAATTACCTAGGATGTCTAATTGATTTTAAGAGTCGCCACCTATGTTTTAGAGGAACATAAGAAAAACCTAAAAAGAGCCAATTTTATATACAAAACCAGAGATTCGGGAAAAGATGGGTTTGGGGGTTAGGTGATGGAGTGGGAAGTACTTAAACACACACTCCGCCCCGCTTACATAGGTCTTGCTACTTTTGGTGTTCTAATGCTAAAAAGTCCTTCTATTGATATTAAAATATGCTAACAATTATATAGTAAAGAAAAGGGGAATTAAAAGAGAATTGTTTTATTGATTAAATGTCAAAGATTACATTAAGAGAAGAAGAGTAAATTAAACTAGAGTGTAAATGTAGGGAGATAACCTTAACCAACTTTAATATAGTAAAGTGATTATTTGGTCATGTCCCATTGATGGGGATTGCATACATTACTAAGACATGTAAAATGAGAGAAGAAGAATAAAGTACCTTAAGAAAGAGGACTTCAAACTTGGACTTGAAAATGGTGTTGTTGTAGGGAAATTGTTGTAGAACAATTTGTGTAGAGTCTTGTTACGAAGAACTCTTGTTGGGAGAATTTGTGTAGAGAATTGTGTATAGTGTGTGTATAGAGAAAATTCAAGTCTAAAAATGAGGTCCTTTTCCAAAGTAGAAGAATGTGGTTTTTATAGGTAAAAAAGTGAGGGAAAGGTTGGAGGGAAAATGATCAATCCATGTGAGATGGAATTGACCAATAGAAAATAAGATAAATAAAATAATAAATGAAATAAATAAAAGAAAATCAAATAATAATAAAAAGAAATATTTTGTTTTTAAGAAATGGCTAGAATAATGGGATTGGAGGTTATAAAACTAGGGGGGGTGAATGTGGAGGTAAAAAGAGGCTCTTTTGTGATCAAGAAGAGATGTTCTAAATAAGAAAAGGGAGGGAAATAAGGTGCAATCTGTTACTGCCATAATGGGAGGCGCGCGAGTCCCGCTTTAGGGGCGAGACCACGCGCAGCCCACAAATAGTGTCGGAAGCGCCTGCGGGTTAAAAGGACAGAATGACAGAAATGACTCTAAAAGTTAATTCTGTTATGCAGTTTAGTCCAAAACTAACGGAATCAGTCAGGAACTTAACGGAAATAACAGAAATTAACAAAATCAAGTTAAATAAAAATACTATGTATGCAATCGGGGTGAGAGGTCCAAGGCGGGGTGTCTACAGAGCCCCTCGGCGACGTGGATTGCAAAGCAAAACGCGTCGACGAAAGAAAGACAACCGCCGAGGACATCGACAAGAGAAAACAAAGACTCGATAAAACATGAATTTGAAATTACAAAGGATAGGAGTGCGCTCCCTATGTGAGCGGCTTAATTGCTATAGAAAGGATATAGCGGGATCTGTTTGCTGATGCGGGATCCGTTTGCTGATTGCAGGATCCGTTTGCTGAATGCGGGATCCGTTTGCTGAATGCGGGATCCGTTTGCTGAATGCGGGATCCGTTTGCTGATGCGGGATCCGTTTGCTGATACGGGATCTGTTTGCTGAATACGGGATCCGTTTGCTGATGCGGGATCCATTTGCTGAATGTGGGATCGTTTGCTGATGCGAGATCCGTTTGCTGATGCGGGATCCGTTTGCTGAAGCGGGATCCGTTTGCTGATGCGGGGTCCGTTTGATGATGCGGGATCCGTTTGCTGAAGCGGGATCCGTGTAACGCCCATCTTTATTCCTGTTAAATATTTAACGTGTTTGTTAAATTCTTGACTAGCATATTTATATGCTATTTTATTTGAGTTAATTATTTAATTACTTTAGAAAGTTAAGGTGGTTAAATGTCAAAGTTGAAAGTTTAGGGGCCTAGTTGCAATTCTTGGAAAATGTCAAGTATATCTAGTGAATGCTTTCACTGAGAAAGCATTCTTCTTCATTTTCTTCTCGTTCTTTCTCCTTCTGTTCCAAAAGAAAGTTAGGGTTACCCTATTCTCGACTCCTCGCGATTAATTATTCCTCTGTTCGTGATTCTGGTCCCGGATAAATTTTCGTGGCGTTGAATAGAGCGTTTCCTGCCGATCAGAAATTAATTTGGGTCAACTTGATTTTTGACTAGGTAAGCTATTAGCTTCCCCTTACTTGTAATAACATGTATATATGTTATTCCCGCTACTTTTTCTTGTTAAAATTGTGTTTTGAGCAATTTTTGTGATACTTGTTAAATTGGGACGAAGGGAGTATTCTATGCTAGTACAGAGCAGAGAACATAGAACATGAGCCTAAATGGGTTTGTAAATATATTGAAAAATTATACTCCTATTCGTGAGACGGTAAAATAGTAACTTGATTTAAATAGTATTAGAGAAATTATACCATTATTTTTGGTACGGGGAAATGAATGGAAGTATCCCTAAAGGGGTATAGTAGTATAATATAAAATTGTACTTATACTTTTGGGGTCGGTGAAATATTAAATTGGAATAAAAGGAAATTGTCCTATTATTTATGGGACGGTAAAAGAAATGAATTGAGCCTGAAATTATGTTTTGGGTATTGCCTAAGAGTTAATAAAAGTTACTCTACGCTTGGGACGGAGAATTCTAAGCCTGGGAAAGAAATTGGGTTTTTGCTGATATTGGCCTTGGGCGACCGCCCATGGGGCTTTGGGCGACCGCCCACTAAGGCAGGGATTTTGGGTTTTGATTTGTGATCTTGGGCGACCGCCCAGGCTGGGGTTGGGCGACCGCCCAGAACCCTGTTTCACAAAAATGTTTTAAACTAAATAGAGATGAAAGCTTATCCCTCCTAAGGCATATAGCCTTAAGATAAGATGTCTAAGCAAGTGTTGTGACACAATAGGGGTATCAGAAGTGAGTCTTGAACATGGTTACTCATTAAATTAAAATGAGAACTTGAGTATAAAAGGAAGAACTCTTCTGTATGTTTTGAAAGTGCTATGAACAAGCACTTATGTGTTATGCTTGTCTTGAAGCCAATGTTTGTATACCTTAGGGGCATTAAAACAATGACTTGAGATTTAATATCCTATGTAGGGGATTAAGAACTTGTAAGTATGAGTTGTATAGCTCATTTACTTAAATTGAACTCGAAGTATTCTTGGTCTAGGTTTAGGGTATTACCCTAGATAGCCTAGATGAGTGTTGTAGAACACTCTAGTACTGAAAAATAGTCACTTTGTGAACAAATGAAATGTGGACTTGAATCATAATTAAATGATAACTTGAGTATGAGAGTAGTAACTCTTTTATGTGTCTTGAAGTTAATGGTTGTGTACCTTGGGGGCACCAACTAATGTTTTGAGCTTGAATATCCTAAGAAAAGGATTTGAAAACTTGTACGAGTAAGATATATAATTCATCTTCTGAACTTGAACTTGAGTGTAAGAGTAAGGACTCTTCTACGTGTTTTGAATCTAAAGATTGTACAACTTACGGGCATTAAAGCTATGCCTTGAACTTGAATATCCTAGGAATAGGATCGTGAACTTGATTAAGAAAATGTATAGCTCATCTTCTTAATTAAAACGTGAATATAAGATGAGTAAATCTTGTCCTTGTCTTAAATAATCAAAGAGTTGGATTGATAACTTAAGTATAAGTTAATTAACTCTTGTACATGTTTAACCATCCAAGAAAATGAATTGAGAACTTGGATACAAGATGATAAAATCTTGTACAAGTCTTGACTGTCTTGATTGTCTTGAATGTCTTGAAACCATTACATGAGTATGGTAATAAACTTGAAAGAGTCTTGATGTGTATATGAAAATCTTGCATATATTTACTTGATAGAATGTGGCTTCTTGATTGATAGGTACATGGTATGAATAACCAAAGAATTGGGTTATGGAACTAGATAGAGAATGATTAACTCTTCTACATAGTTGAACTTGATACGTGTATATTGGAAGTGCTATAAATAAGCACTAAAGTGTAAATGATTTAGTTTTAATCGTGTATATACTCAATGAAGTATATAAAATATAAAGAAGATATCTTGTCTTGAAATGGTTCCTAAAGAAAATAGGGACTAGTGTAATATGAAGATAATTCATATAATCGTGAATACTACGATTTAAATTAATAAGAATGATTACAGAACACAATATGTGTTAGAAAATGTATTCGATTACTAACGATACGTATACGTGAAGTATGACTGTGTCTAGGTACAATGTGACCTATTCTACTACGTGTTTAGAGTCTAAGGTATTGGGCTCTATTTGATAGTAAGGGTATCGCGATAGACACTGTAATGTGTTAAACGTGATATGAATATGTACGTGCAACTTGGCATGTGACAAAGTGATATACCCTACTACTTGACTGAAGTCTGTTATTAATGGACTCTTACTTGGATTGATCGTGTTATATGGACACTTATGTGCCATAGTTAAACTTGATTGGTATTCGCAATAATTGAGTACGTGTACTTATATTCTCGTGAGCACATGATACATAATTACTTGGTGCATATTCTTGTGAGCACATGATACATGATTACATGGTGCATAAAGAATAGTCCACTAATAAGGGACTGAGTTCTGTTCCCGTAGTTCAAGTAAATATCTACTTGTAGATTCTTGTGTGAGTCCAGCTGGTTCTCCTTGCTTGTTCGAAAATATATAGGTTCACGCTTGTCGCGAGAGCTGGGGTTTAAGTGACAATCGGGTCCCTATGTATTTCCGCCCGACCCCTTACTACCGGCCATAGTAAGGGCATAGCTTCCTTGGTTGGAGCAATAAGCCTGACCTAAGTGAATGCTAACTCCCGTCTTGTTCACCACGTGGATTTTGTATCTTGTGGATGACACTGGTTACCAGGTCTTCTTATATACTGCACAGCAGTCTCTTGTTCCTGTTCTTGGTTGTCCTCAGCTAGAAAAGCATCGACAACAAATGGTATTCTTGGGAGAAATAAGGAAGGATTCAGGTACAATGCGTGATAGGCCTATGTGCATCTTGGTGAGCTGGTTTAGCCTCTCACTCTACTTGACTACTTGTTACCTGAACCTTTCTTGAGCTTGATTACTTGTTGAGTTGGCTTAGCCTCTCCTATACTTGTTACTTGATGATACTTGATATATGTTTAGTTGAGTATCTACTTGTATTGTATGATAACATGACATACAGTTGCATGTTAATAGCTTACTGAGATTTATCTCACCCTTTATTTGTTTAATTGTTCCCCCCCCCCAGGAAAGCAGGGGATAGTACGCAGTGAGGCTCGACTTAGCTGGGAATTCACTCAGCAGGATTTTCTTGTTCGAAGTTAGTGTCCTTTTATATTTTGGTAAGGACGATCTTGTATGAGTTAATTAAACTCTGGGCTTGTATTGGGGTAGTATTTGTTGTCCCTAGACAGTTCTTGATGCCAGCTTATTTGCTAGGCATGTCTTCCGCTGTATGTAACCTTGTTTGGTTTTAATTTTCTTGGTCTAGAACTCGTGTGAGCTATCTTAGCTCCCTACTCTTGAGTATATATATCATGTCAGTTTTGTTTTTAACAGGTACTGTTCCTGTTTCCCGTTAGTTTCTTGTTTCTTGTTAGTTACGCGCACCAGGTTCGAGGTTCTATTAGGGAATCCCGGGACTTGGGGCGTGTCAGAGTGGTATCAGAGCTATGGTTTAGCTCTTAGCCTGGATAGGGTCTATGGCCTAGGTTGGGTTAGTCTTGGGTGTGTTTTCGACGCCGAGTGCTTCGTTACTTGTTGTTATACCAGGCATAGGACTGGTGTTGATAGTGTTGATCCAATTGGATTAGATGGTTTGAGAATCGAGAGCGCGAGTCTTTAAAGACTTAGGCGTATTTATCTTGTCTTGTGGACATTGTTTCGTGCTATATATGCATGCTTGTCCTTATTTCGTGAATTACGTGGAAGTGTATTCTCTAGTAAGAGACTACATGCTTGATATTGTTATGAATAAGAGCTTGATAGAAGTGTGGGTGATAACACCCTATACGTTCTATGTTAATTTGGTCGTGTCACCGGTATGGGACATTGATGTGATACGTGTCATGACTTGACTTTCTATGTGTTAGGTCATTCTTGTTTACCACAATAGACGGTAATTATTTTTATGCTAGTATGCTTGACTATATATGTGAGCATGATAGATTTATGCATAACCTTTATGTTCTGCATTGAAAGTCTAGAAAGGGTTTTTGAGATTGTACTGGGTATTTAACCTATGTGATTGATAGTGGAATTTCTATACCAAATCAGATGGATACACCATTCTTGATGAGAAATTTGGATTATCTTGAGTTGTGACAGTGCGAATACAGTGCTGACATCTGAATTAATGTTCTTGACCTCGATTGAGTTAAACGAGTTGAAGATTCAACTTGAGAATTTCTTGATAGAGGATATATCTACCTTGTAGTGGATGTCTGAATTGAGTATCTGTGTTGAACTATTAGTGGAAACAACCAAGGTACGTGTGTTCTTGAGATTCGTGGTCTTGTTAGAGATTCATGAATAAATTTCGAAGGCAGCTCCATTGTTAACTATTTGACACCGAGAGCTACATCTTTTGATGGATTGTCTTGATGGATTGATATACGTGAAGTCAGTTTTGAATATTGAAACGATGGATAACCACGACTTCAGTAATTGAGATTGCCTAGTGGATTTGACTAGTATTACAGTGATCTGGAGGATATGACCAGTTTTATTATTTCTAGTGGATATGTCAAGTTTCACCGATATAGTGGATTGACTAATCGAGTCTGTTTGACTTTATGTGTTTTGATGTTATAATTTATACATCTAAATTGCATAAAATATTTGTGAGTATCTGTGCATAGTCGTGATGTTCTTGAGTTCTACTTGTTAATTATATATGTTATAATCTTGATCTAGTAAAAATTCGAGGACGAATTTTCTTTAAGGTGGGGAGGATGTAACGCCCATCTTTATTCCTGTTAAATATTTAACGTGTTTGTTAAATTCTTGACTAGCATATTTATATGCTATTTTATTTGAGTTAATTATTTAATTACTTTAGAAAGTTAAGGTGGTTAAATGTCAAAGTTGAAAGTTTAGGGGTCTAGTTGCAATTCTTGGAAAATGTCAAGTATATCTAGTGAATGCTTTCACTGAGAAAGCATTCTTCTTCATTTTCTTCTCGTTCTTTCTCCTTCTGTTCCAAAAGAAAGTTAGGGTTACCCTATTCTTGACTCCTCGCGATTAATTATTCCTCTGTTCGTGATTCTGGTCCCGGATAAATATTCGTGGCGTTGAATAGAGCGTTTCCTGCCGATCAGAAATTAATTTGGGTCAACTTGATTTTTGACTAGGTAAGCTATTAGCTTCCCCTTACTTGTAATAACATGTATATATGTTATTCACGCTACTTGTTCTTGTTAAAATTGTGTTTTGAGCAATTTTTGTGATACTTGTTAAATTGGGACGAAGGGAGTATTCTATGCTAGTACAGAGCAGAGAACATAGAACATGAGCCTAAATGGGTTTGTAAATATATTGAAAAATTATACTCCTATTCGTGAGACGGTAAAATAGTAACTTGATTTAAATAGTATTAGAGAAATTATACCATTATTTTTGGTACGGGGAAATGAATGGAAGTATCCCTAAAGGGGTATAGTAGTATAATATAAAATTGTACTTATACTTTTGGGGTCGGTGAAATATTAAATTGGAATAAAAGGAAATTGTCCTATTATTTATGGGACGGTAAAAGAAATGAATTGAGCCTGAAATTATGTTTTGGGTATTGCCTAAGAGTTAATAAAAGTTACTCCTACGCTTGGGACGGAGAATTCTAAGCCTGGGAAAGAAATTGGGTTTTTGCTGATATTGGCCTTGGGCGACCGCCCATGGGGCTTTGGGCGACCGCCCACTAAGGCAGGGATTTTGGGTTTTGATTTGTGATCTTGGGCGACCGCCCAGGCTGGGGTTGGGCGACCGCCCAGAACCCCTGTTTCACAAAAATGTTTTAAACTAAATAGAGATGAAAGCTTATCCCTCCTAAGGCATATAGCCTTAAGATAAGATGTCTAAGAAAGTGTTGTGACACCATAGGGGTATCAGAAGTGAGTCTTGAACATGGTTACTCATTAAATTAAAATGAGAACTTGAGTATAAAAGGAAGAACTCTTCTGTATGTTTTGAAAGTGCTATGAACAAGCACTTATGTGTTATGCTTGTCTTGAAGCCAATGTTTGTATACCTTAGGGGCATTAAAACAATGACTTGAGATTTAATATCCTATGTAGGGGATTAAGAACTTGTAAGTATGAGTTGTATAGCTCATTTACTTAAATTGAACTCGAAGTATTCTTGGTCTAGGTTTAGGGTATTACCCTAGATAGCCTAGATGAGTGTTGTAGAACACTCTAGTACTGAAAAATAGTCACTTTGTGAACAAATGAAATGTGGACTTGAATCATAATTAAATGATAACTTGAGTATGAGAGTAGTAATTCTTTTATGTGTCTTGAAGTTAATGGTTGTGTACCTTGGGGGCACCAACTAATGTTTTGAGCTTGAATATCCTAAGAAAAGGATTTGAAAACTTGTACGAGTAAGATATATAATTCATCTTCTGAACTTGAACTTGAGTGTAAGAGTAAGGACTCTTCTACGTGTTTGGAATCTAAAGATTGTACAACTTACGGGCATTAAAGCTATGCCTTGAACTTGAATATCCTAGGAATAGGATCGTGAACTTGATTAAGAAAATGTATAGCTCATCTTCTTAATTAAAACGTGAATATAAGATGAGTAAATCTTGTCCTTGTCTTAAATAATCAAAGAGTTGGATTGATAACTTAAGTATAAGTTAATTAACTCTTGTACATGTTTAACCATCCAAGAAAATGAATTGAGAACTTGGATACAAGATGATAAAATCTTGTACAAGTCTTGACTGTCTTGATTGTCTTGAATGTCTTGAAACCATTACATGAGTATGGTAATAAACTTGAAAGAGTCTTGATGTGTATATGAAAATCTTGCATATATTTACTTGATAGAATGTGGCTTCTTGATTGATAGGTACATGGTATGAATAACCAAAGAATTGGGTTATGGAACTAGATAGAGAATGATTAACTCTTCTACATAGTTGAACTTGATACGTGTATATTGGAAGTGCTATAAATAAGCACTAAAGTGTAAATGATTTAGTTTTAATCGTGTATATACTCAATGAAGTATATAAAATATAAAGAAGATATCTTGTCTTGAAATGGTTCCTAAAGAAAATAGGGACTAGTGTAATATGAAGATAATTCATATAATCGTGAATACTACGATTTAAATTAATAAGAATGATTACAGAACACAATATGTGTTAGAAAATGTATTCGATTACTAACGATACGTATACGTGAAGTATGACTGTGTCTAGGTACAATGTGACCTATTCTACTACGTGTTTAGAGTCTAAGGTATTGGGCTCTATTTGATAGTAAGGGTATCGTGATAGACACTTTAATGTGTTAAACGTGATATGAATATGTATGTGGAACTTGGAATGTGACAAAGTGATATACCCTACTACTTGACTGAAGTCTGTTATTAATGGACTCTTACTTGGATTGATCGTGTTATATGGACACTTATGTGCCATAGTTAAACTTGATTGGTATTCGCAATAATTGAGTACGTGTACTTATATTCTCGTGAGCACATGATACATAATTACTTGGTGCATATTCTTGTGAGCATATGATACATGATTATATGGTGCATAAAGAATAGTCCACTAATAAGGGACTGAGTTCTGTTCCCGTAGTTCAAGTAAATATCTACTTGTAGATTCTTGTGTGAGTCCAGCTGGTTCTCCTTGCTTGTTCGAAAATATATAGGTTCACGCTTGTCGCGAGAGCTGGGGTTTAAGTGACAATCGGGTCCCTATGTATTTCCGCCCGACCCCTTACTACCGGCCATAGTAAGGGCATAGCTTCCTTGGTTGGAGCAATAAGCCTGACCTAAGTGAATGCTAACTCCCGTCTTGTTCACCACGTGGATTTTGTGTCTTGTGGATGACACTGGTTACCAGGTCTTCTTATATACTGCACAGCAGTCTCCTGTTCCTGTTCTTGGTTGACCTCAGCTAGAAAAGCATCGACAACAAATGGTATTCTTGGGAGAAATAAGGAAGGATTCAGGTACAATGCGTGATAGGCCTATGTGCATCTTGGTGAGCTGGTTTAGCCTCTCACTCTACTTGACTACTTGTTACCTGAACCTTTCTTGAGCTTGATTACTTGTTGAGTTGGCTTAGCCTCTCCTATACTTGTTACTTGATGATACTTGATATATGTTTAGTTGAGTATCTACTTGTATTGTATGATAACATGACATATAGTTGCATGTTAATAGCTTACTGAGATTTATCTCACCCTTTATTTGTTTAATTGTTCCCCCCCCCCAGGAAAGCAGGGGATAGTACGCAGTGAGGCTCGACTTAGCTGGGAATTCACTCAGCAGGATTTTCTTGTTCGAAGTTAGTGTCCTTTTATATTTTGGTAAGGACGATCTTGTATGAGTTAATTAAACTCTGGGCTTGTATTGGGGTAGTATTTGTTGTCCCTAGACAGTTCTTGATGCCAGCTTATTTGCTAGGCATGTCTTCCGCTGTATGTAACCTTGTTTGGTTTTAATTTTCTTGGTCTAGAACTCGTGTGAGCTATCTTAGCTCCCTACTCTTGAGTATATATATCATGTCAGTTTTGTTTTTAACAGGTACTGTTCCTGTTTCCCGTTAGTTTCTTGTTTCTTGTTAGTTACGCGCACCAGGTTCGAGGTTCTATTAGGGAATCCCGGGACTTGGGGCGTGTCAATCCGTTTGCTGATGCGGGATCCGTTTGCTGAAGCGGGATCCGTTTACTGATTGCGGGATCTGTTTACTGATTGCAGGATCCGTTTGCTGGTGCGGGATCCGTTTGCTGATTGCGGGATCCGTTTGGTGATTGCGGGATCCATTTGCTGGAATGCGAGATCACCGTGGACCAAATTGATGTTACAGCTGCTGTTGATTTTATCGTGGGGATGCGGGCATGGTTGACTGTGGACCATTTTCTGCTGGGGATGAAGTGCTTTGAGTAGCGGATGCTGTTGACTTCATGGTGGTGCCTGCTATGTGTGTGCTTGGCAGGTATATGTGTTTGTGCAAGAAGATGCATGAAGTGTGAAATGAAGAGAGAAATTGTGCTCGTGGTGCAATGCGATTTGAAAGCAGTTTTGTATGAGAGAGAGTTTTTGTAAGAATGGAGAAAGTGATTTTGTGTGCGGTGCGATTTGAGGAAAGCCTCGGATGTATTCATACCTTCACTTACCATTGCCGCTTGATTGGAGATGGATTGCTGAAGGATGCTGATATTTTTTATGAAGAATGTCCATACTTTGGATAGAGAATGAATTGTTCTTGCCTCTGTGTGATGGGTTGGTCGTGCCAAAAGGCTGCCTACGTATCCCTTGAAGAGAATCAGACCAGCATAGTTCAAGGATGCTGGGGAGTGCTGGGAAGGAATGCTAGGAGCAAAGCAAAGTAAAGCACATACTTTTGCACAAGAAAAGAAAGAAGAAAATAAAATCTTTTTTTTTTAATTAGAAAGAAAAGAATATGCACACACGTGAGAAAAAGATTTTTTTTAAGTTCGTGGGTGAACCATTTTGACCATTCTGTGTTTGTAAAGCCAACCCAAGATCAAGTCATGTTCGGTCGAAGTCCGGATTGCCTCGCTTTGAATTCTGTCGTCGTTGCCGTGGTGTCCAACGAAATTGATGTCTAGCCCCAAGATATGTGTCGGTTATAGGGCTTCAAATGGGACTATTGATGCCGAGATGCCAAGGGGTTGCTGACCCTAAAGCCCCTCGGATGATGAACTTTGAGTGGCTTATGAAGCCCCAAGATGAATCAACTCTTAGCCCATTCAAATAAACTGTCTTTTGTTGTCGACGTGGGCAAGCCCCAAGAGAAGATCATTGATACCAAGCTTTGAGAGATTGATAAGCCCCAAATGTCATGTGGGTTTCGAGATGGCGGGATGTGAAGACCTTTCAATGTGAAGCCCCAAATCGGCTTAGCTTTGTATTGAGAGCAGATGCCACATCGGGTAGGACTCTTGAAGGTGATCTCCTTCTTTCTCTTGCTTGGAGATGGATGGCCCTTTTTGTGGTTGATACCCAAATGGCAGAAGGCCCATGTTGGAAGTGTAGTATGGTCTTCGGGAGATGTCTCATGGGAGATGGTGATGTTGTTGCAGATGATAAGGTGTTGATGTGATAAAGTCTCGAACGGTATGTTTGGTCGAGTCTTCTTGAGTTGAACCGATGGCGGATCTTCGGATGCAGCCTGTGCTTTTGATCTTGGAGAAGGGGGTGCTGTATTGCAGAAACATTGGGATTGGCTGTAACTCTGTCTCTAGAGTTAACATATTGGCATTGCCCGCCATAACTCAGCCGGGTGAGTCTAGCATATTGAATCTTTTTCCTTTTCTCTAAGACTTCCTTCAGAATCTCGCTGTGAGTTCTAACAAGAATCATCAAATTCATTCATATCATTGGAGCCTTCATTTAAAACCAAGAGGCCTTTTGACTGGAAGTGTTGAGGGACCATTGAAGTTTGATCCCTTTCATGGAGCCATAAGACTACTCCCAAATTGCATTGCTCGGGTACCACTGCCCAAAAGATTGTTAATTACGAGGCCCCAATATTGCCCTTTGCTTGAATTATTGTAAAGCCGTGGCCCAAAAGATTGTAGATTGCGAAGCCCCTTGAGACCTTTCGGTATAAAGCTTCAAATATTGCTGGGGACATTGAAGTGAATTTCTTCTTGCCAAGGGAGCCTTTAAGACTTGACCATAGCCCCTAGAGTGCCATCATTGATTGCGATAAAGGTCCATCCTTGATCGGGGGAACGAGCACGGGCAAGCATGACAAGAGAGCTTTTTGACATCCCTTTTGAGAGACTTTGAGGATAGTCTCACACATCTTTCTCGAGCATAGCCCCTAGGGCTTATTGATTGTCAAATGAAGCAAACGAAGCCCTTGTTCTTGAGTCACATAGCCCCTAGGGAGTCACCATTTGTTGAGCAAAGCAAGAGTGACTCATGAGAGGACATGGCAAGAGCTACTCCATTTTTCGAGAGCCTTTCGGCGTACTTTAGAAGCACATACTTGCAGAAGCTTTGAAAACTGAGACACATGTTGTTGCTATTTGCTGCCCAAGCCAATTGAATAGATAGGGATTATTTGTGCAACCTCGTGCCCTTTTATGATGGGCTCGTTCTCGGATGGGTCTTGGTTACCACGGGCCTTCTTTTAATGAACCCAAAAATGCACACAGCTGGAGAATGATGCCAATAACCCAAGACAACCTTTGATGGTGCCATATCTTGTCGAGCCTTTTGCAATCCCAAAGTTGACTCGGTGGGGAATTGACTTGCTGAGGAGACCCGATGTAGAACTTGTGCAGTTGTCTTCCTTAGAGGCCGGAGATCTCCATTTCTCTTTCCCTTCTCTCTCTCACTCTCTCATTTTTTTTTTATGACTCACCATGTTTTTTGCCTAGACCGCCCTTTCGGGTTTTCAATCTAGCGGGCATCTCTTTTGTGTCTTTTTTTTTTTTGACTCGATTGATGAGGAAGTGTGCATTGACTCTGGCTGAGGAGATAAGACATGTGATTTTGCGGTGAAGACCTCTTGTCACTAAAGATGAGTGACATTGACTCGACTAGGGAAGTGTCCCTAGTAGTGACTTCATGTATGTATATTTTTTGAATGACTTAAGGCAAGTAAGTCATTAAGAGAGAAGAGAAAGAAAGCCCCAGTCTGATTGCAAGAAACTGGGAGTATCGCAGAAAGAAGAGAAACCCCTAGACTTGACAAGGAACGGAAATCGATTCCAAATCTAAGAAAGTTGTTCAATCTTTTGGTGATTAATTCATTGGCAAATGAATCATACAAAGATGTCTTGACAAGTTCGAGATGAAGGCCGATCACCATAACGCGCTAAGGCTAAACATATCTTCTTTCTTGCATGAGACCGGACCCGGAGGTTGCCTACGTTCCTCCAGTGTAGAGGCTCAGGTCACTGTAGTTCTTGTGGATCCTCCATTCGTCGAGATGGAATTGTTGCTTCGTCCTTCATCGGTGGAATGATGTTGATCTTGTACTTCTTTGATTGAGGGGTTTTTTTTTTTTTTTTTTTTTTTTATATCCCCTTTTTGAAAATGTTGCTTCATGATTGTTGCTCCACCTTTCTTTGTCTTGATTTCGTCATTGTTGATGTCTTCGTTGTTGATGCCGTCGTCGATGTTTAGCCCCTAGGCGTTCAAGCGATGGCCTTCGTTCCAAAACTTGTTTAGACATTTTTTCATCATTTTGCCCAAGAATTAATTGAACAACTCGGAAGAGTGTATGAGGACAAGAACGACTTTTTATTTGATGACTCAATGGACTCGAACATAGGACGAGAGAAAACATTAATGCACACATTAGAGGACTTTTGACTCTTTTTTTTTATCCTATTTCTAGGTAGAGAAAGAGAAACAGAGATTGCTGTTGTAGTCCCCATTGTCGTTGTAGTCTTCATTCCGGCATGATCTCTTGTTGAGACCCTATTTCAAATCTGAGCCCCTTCCTTGATGAGTTCTTGCATGTTCTCACTATCTGACTGTTGTTCTTTACCCACGGTAAATTCACCATTGTCAATCAAATCTTGGATGATGTCGCGGAGGGAGAAGTAATCCTCGGTGAGATGACCGCTGCATTGGTGATAGTCACACCACTTGTGGTGGGCATGGTTGCGACGTAACGGTTGTGGTTGCTTGTACCCTTGGAGAGGAGAAATTTGTCCCCTGGTTTTGAGATCTTCATAGGCCTCGGTGATGGTCATGCCATTGAGAGGGGTATAGACACGGTCGTTGGTGGCACCTTTGTGACTTTTGAGGGGTGAGCCACTTGAGCGTGCTTTACCTTGGACCTGTTGGTGAGCTCTTGCAAACGAGCCTTAAGTTCGGACACTTCTTCCTTGTGAATTTTCCTCTCGAGATCAAGACGGTCTTGCCACAAATCATCTTTGCGGCGGGCATCCTCGACAAGTCTATCCATTTGTTCCCCCATGGCTCTTATTATGTTGAAGAGCCTTTCGTTGGACACGGAGATGTTCTCACCCTTGTTGTTGTTGCTGTTGGAAGCCATTGGACCTATTGAGAGAACATGGTCGATCTTAGGTTGGCCCCACAAACATATTTTGAGTAAAATAATTAACCCACAAACAAAAGAAAAAGACTCAACCACATAAGAAAAATGACTCTTTTTTTTTATTTATTTATTTACAAAAGTCGGAAGGACGTGGTCCTTTTTGGGGTTTCTAGAAAAATAGTGGAATCGCCACACTAGTATATAGACCTTCTCGTGGTCCCATATACTCATCGGATTCCACCACGCTTGTGAATCCTACATGTGTCGGGATTAAACTAAATTAATGTAGTAAATCATACATGCGGGGACGGATTTTTTATTTGCGTCTATTATGACCACTTGGGGACGGATTTTTATTTCGTCCATAACAACGTGTGGCATGTATGATTTGAAGACATTAGTTTAGGGAAATCTCGGCACATGGAAACCGACTTGAGTCACGGAGTGTTAGACCTTAACTAGAATTGTGTGGTTTGTGCTCGGCTAAAGAGAGGCTTAAAGGTCACCCCCGGCATGTAGTCGTGAACTACGCCACGGGCTGAGGTTTACCGCTTCGGAAGAGTCAAGGTCGAGTGGAGCTTGAAACTTCCTTGGACGGACCTCGACGGGTTTGGGGTTGGACTTGTGCGACTCGATAGTGAGCAGTTGATAAGAATTGTGCGCGTAGTGTGAGGTCTAACAAGTGACAAAATATTTTTTTTTTCAAAGGAAATAAAAAAAAACAAATAAGCATGTAATTTACAACTATGAATCACCCCTGTGACCGATAAAAATGAACAGGAAATAAAAGTTGTTCTGTGCAGGCCCGGTGCCCACACACTGTCAAAACTGTCATTCTGTTCACTGTTTCTGTTTCTGGGAAATGCCCAGAAGCGCGCGCATTCAGATGCCTACTCGGGAGGCGCGCGCGTTAGAATGAGAGAAGAGGAGGCGCCCGCTTCTGGGCAGTACCTGCAAATTAACGGGTTCAAGGGATTGCCTTGACCCTAAATTATAGAACTTTTTCCCCTCCAGTAAACGTTAGCACAAAAACATGGAATTGAAGGACAAGATGGGAGGCGGGCGATTCTGGTAATTATGGTCGGACGCGCGCGCTTTAGGCCAAGAAGGCCAGAGGCGCGCGCTTCCTACCCTTTTTACCGGAATGCCCAGAAAATAAAATAAAAGAACACCAAAAATGAAAAACGCATGTTTAACCCTCTATGTCCCCAGCAGAGTCGCCACTGTAGATACCCCAGGGGACCACGGCTTGGCTAGAGCGCGTGAATTACCTAGGATGTCTAATTGATTTTAAGAGTCGCCACCTATGTTTTAGAGGAACATAAGAAAAACCTAAAAAGAGCCAATTTTATATACAAAACCAGAGATTCGGGAAAAGATGGGTTCGGGGGTTAGGTGACGGAGTGGGAAGTACTTAAACACCCACTCCGCCCCGCTTACATGGGTCTTGCTACTTTTGGTGTTCTAATGCTAAAAAGTCCTTCTATTGATATTAAAATGTGCTAACAATTATATAGTAAAGAAAAGGGGAATTAAAAGAGAATTTTTTTATTGATTAAATGTCAAAGGTTACATTAAGAGAAGAAGAGTAAATTAAACTAGAGTGTAAATGTAGGGAGATAACCTTAACCAACTTTAATATAGTAAAGTGATTATTTGGTCATGTCCCATTGATGGGGATTGCATACATTACTAAGACATGTAAAATGAGAGAAGAAGAATAAAGTACCTTAAGAAAGAGGACTTCAAACTTGGACTTGAAAATGGTGTTGTTGTAGGGAAATTGTTGTAGAACAATTTGTGTAGAGTCTTGTTACGAAGAACTCTTGTTGGGAGAATTTGTGTAGAGAATTGTGTATAGTGTGTGTATAGAGAAAATTCAAGTCTAAAAATGAGGTCCTTTTCCAAGGTAGAAGAATGTGGTTTTAATAGGTAAAAAAGTGAGGGAAAGGTTGGAGGGAAAATGATCAATCCATGTGAGATGGAATTGACCAATAGAAAATAAGATAAATAAAATAATAAATGAAATAAATAAAAGAAAATCAAATAATAATAAAAAGAAATATTTTGTTTTTAAGAAATGGCTAGAATAATGGGATTGGAGGTTATAAAACTAGGGGGGATGAATGTGGAGGTAAAAAGAGGCTCTTTTGTGATCAAGAAGAGATGTTCTAAATAAGAAAAGGGAGGGAAATAAGGTGCAATCCATTACTGCCATAATGGGAGGCGCGCGAGTCCCGTTTTAGGGGCGAGACGCGCGCGCAGCCCACAAACAGTGTCGGAAGCGCCCGCGGGTTAAAAGGACAGAATGACAGAAATGATTCTAAAAGTTAACTCTGTTATGCAGTTTAGTCCAAAACTAACGGAATCAGTTAGGAACTTAACGGAAATAATAGAAATTAACAAAATCAAGTTAAATAAAAATACTATGTATGCAATCGGGGTGAGAGGTCCAAGGCGGGGTGTCTACACAGCCCTCGAGAGAAATGTCACAAGTTTAGAAGTATTCGGTGATTCCTTGCTCATCATCAATCAGACATCTAGAAAGTGGAAGATTCAAGTCTCGACTCTGCAATGGTATGGTCAACATCTCGAGGAGTTGGTTGAACAGTTTCAAGAAATCACCTTCAACTACCTGCCAAGGGACAAAAACTGTTTTACTGATGCACTAGCCACCATCGCTTCACTGGTCGAAATACCTGAGGGTAAAATGGTGAAGCCCTTCAAACTTTCCCGACGAAACAGTCCGGCATACTGCATGAGTATCGAGATCAACGAGGTCCAAGCAAACTCCCCATGGTATGCGGATATCATGAGTTTCCTCAAGGATGGTACTTATCCCGAGAATAGCAATAAGAAGTCTCAAATGGCATTGCAAAGACTAGCCTCCCAATACGAACTGATTGGGGATAGAGTCTACAAAAGGCACCACGAAGGGATCAATCTCCTATGCGCAAATGAGACCGAAGCTCAAGAAATAATGCATGAGATCCACGAAGGTGAATGTGGGCCCCACATGAACGGGTTTATGTTGACCAAGAACATACTTCGCATGGGTTATTATTGGAGCACCATGGAAAGGGACTGCATCGAGAAAGTCAAGAGGTGCGCCAAATGCCAATTTCATGCCAATCTACAGCACGCTCCACCCTCACAGCTTTACAATATGACCACGCCTTGGACTTTCTCTTGTTGGGGCATAGACATCATTGGAAAAGTCCACCCTACTGGCAGCAACGGGCAATCTTTCGTCCTAGTAGCCGTGGACTATTTCACAAAATGGGTCGAAGCACAGGCTTACCGAGTTCTCAACGCCAAGAAAGTATCTGAATTCGTGAAAACCCACATCATGTGCCGATACGGCGTTCCCCATGAGATCATCTCAGACAACGGCTCTCACTTTGAGAAAGAGATGGACGCACTCCTGGTAGAATACAAGATTACTAAGCACAAGTCGTCTCCATACCGCCCTCAAGCAAACGGCGCGGTCGAGGCAGCTAATAAGACAATCGAGACCATTGTGAAGAAAATGGCCTCCACTGGAAGGGATTGGCCCGAAAAGCTACCTCTAGCATTATGGGGCTACCGCACATTAATACGGACAGCGACTGGAGAAACTCCTTATGCACTGGTATATGGTTCCGAAGCTGTACTACCAATAGAGCTCGAAGTTCCATCCCTACGGGTCCTCCTCGAGAACCAAGTCAATGAAGTCGATTGGATGCAAAGTCGATATGAACAGCTAGCCCTACTCGACGAGAAAAGGCTAAGGGCAATCAAATGTACGAGGGCCTATCAACAAAGAATGGCTAGGGCTTTAAACAAAAGGGTGAAGCCCCGAAACATCAGTGTGGGAGATTTGGTCCTAAGACAACACCCTCCCAATGCCATGAACCCCCTTGGAAAATGGGGACCCCGATGGATCGGTCCGTACGTAGTCATAAAGATAATAAGCGGCGGTGCAGTCCGACTCGTGGATTTAGACGGAGATCAGCTGCCAAAGGAAGTCAACCTCGACAAATTGAAGAGATTTTACGTCTAATAAACGAAGACCATAAAATAAAAAAAAAAAAAAAAAAAAAGAGAGAGCTCGCTAGGTTGAAAACCCGCAAGGGCGGCCTAGGCAAAAATTAGAGCACGTGCAAAAAAGAAGCCCGCTAGATTGAAAACTCGAAAGGGCGGTCTAGGCAAAAAACAGGGTGCACATACAAAAAAAAATGGTCTTCGTTTGTTTAAACTACGGAGACCTGAGCCTCTACACTGGAGGAACGTAGGCAACCTTCGGGTGCGGTCTAAAACATAAACAAATACCCAAATCATTTCAAATTAACGAGATGCAATTTTTATTCATTTCTTGAATCATTTTTATCATTACAATAGAAATGTTGAGCTATTAAAAGACATTAAAACATTAAATCTTAAAACAAGTGGTCTATTCTAATTGCGATCTCGGTAGTACAAAAGAAATATCTAATCTTTCTTCGGTTTGGGGACCCATCGCTTTTGGGGACGGCCTTTAGTCTTCTTGGATGGAGGGAGACCACCAAGACGAGAAAAGACACTCGGGCTAGATGGAGATTCATCAACAACCTTCTCCTTGCCCTTGCTAGAAGGAGCTTTGACCGGAGCAACCACGGGACGCTTCCACACATGGGAAAAATTTCCCTTGCCTTTCTTCTTCTTAGGCAAATAACGAGGCCTATAATCCCTCACATGGACCACCGGCTTCATGGAATCCACGGCAACAACACCCTCATTTGGTCTTCCCAAATGATCAAAGACGCTAGGACGCGTCTTCACAATTGGAGCAATGGAGACGGACTTATCGCCTTCGGGGACGGAAACATTGACTTCAAAAGTAAAGTCATCGGGGCCATCGCTACAAGAATTTTGAGGTATAGAGTAAGGGAAAGGATGCAGAATATTGCTGTGTGATCATTCTGATCGAAAATGGTTTGAATTTATAGCTGTTGGAGTGCCCTGCTCAGAAAAGAAAGGGGCTGGAATTCAGCAAGCCAGGAGCGCGCGCCTCCGACAAGCGATTCCAGATGCGCGCACCTCCCGCGACCAAAGCCAGACGCAGGCGCGTTTGACAGCAGACAGAAACAGAACATGCCTTTGTCAGTTCAAGAAGGAAGCCCAGGCACGTTCAAACGCCTTCAACCTGCAAGAGATCAGATCCCAGCACAGAAAAGGAGTTTAAGCAACAATAATGAACACATTTGGGCACACATTTGTTTGTAAAGAGTCGGCACTTAGGAACGAGTCTAGACAGATAAATAAAAAAGCGTAGTAAATAGCTAGGATTGTAAATACAGGCTAAATGTTTATTACAGGTAAATAAAAATGTTTTCAATCTCTCGTCCTCCCCAGAAGGCTACTCAGAATCATCATCATCGGCAGCACCGTGGCCACCCCCACTACCGCTCTCAGTCTCCTCGTCATCATCATCATCATCATCAGCGGATTCTTCCTCCTTAGATGTCTCCACCACAACATCATGCCGGGTCCTCTTGGCAGCTCTCCCTGATGAACTAGCACCACCCCGGCTCTGGCTACCTCCTCGGCTCAGACTCCTGCTCAGTGACTGCCTCGCCGAAGAGACAGCCTCATCAATATCCAGTGCAGCATCCCTGCAGCCTCGTCCCATGCCCCGAGCACCTCGAGCAGCTCCTCTCGCAGCACCAGAGACAGCATCAGCAGCATCTCTAGTCATGGCGGCAATGTCCCTGCACAGCCCTAGCACCCTCTCCTCCAGCTGACGGAGTTTCCTCCTCATCCCTTTGTTCTGTCTGCCCAAGTGCCTATAAGAAGCTACAGGTACCTGTCACAACAGAGGACAGAAAAAGAAAATTGCATCAATACAAAGAACAAAAAAAGCAGGACTGGAACTGAGAAATGCAAAGACAATCAGGAAAGTATACCACAGCAGCCTGAACAGGAGGCTCTCTCTCCGGCGACATGTCCTCAGGAACAATCTCCCTCAGCTCCTCATACACCCCAAAGTTTGAATAAGTATAATAGGAAGGAGACAAAGGTGGATCAAAGCAATATCCAGCGCCGGTGGGATAGAATCGAGCCGAAGTCTGTGGAGCAGCATGTGTCTCCCTCGGATCAGTAAACATGAAACCCTGCTGGAGGTTATGCTCCCGGAATAAACCGTAATCCTGCTCTAGATGAATGAAAGGGACAGCATCAACCCCCGCAATGTAGACTGCCCGGTCTGCCTCTGAAAGAGCCCTCCAATTACGAGGACAAAAAGGAGGAACATCAGGAACCGCTGGCCTAGGAGGGTGGTGGAAGTCCGTCACCTGACCACCATGCTGCCAGAACACTCTCTCTCCAAGATACATCGCCATACACTCCACTGAGCTCATCAGAAGCCTTGAGCGGGTGGGAATCAGAGTATGCTCAATAAAAGCATAAATAGCTCTCCACGGGAACAAAGAAGAGGCGACAGCCTCTGGCCTCAAAGCATCCAAGTGGCGTCGAGCTGAAAGCAGGCTGATGGGAACAGTGCCAGTCCTCACGTTCCTCTCCCCATACGACCACCTCACACAGTCTGGATACTGGGGCTGACCCTCTTTGTTAATCTTGAAGTCCCTCAGCTCCAAGACCGCAAAGGCCCATAGCTGCAAAACAGAGACAAGAGCAGAATTAAATGACAATTCAAAGATGCAGTAGAGCAATGACAAGAAAGCTGAAAAAAAAGGGAAAGCAGTATACCTCCCACAACAGGCTGAAGCCTGTGACCGAGCTAGTAGTCGAACGGCTGGTCAGATCCATACCATGATAACAAGCAGCCAAGCCCGCTGCGCCCCAGTTATATTGACCGGCCTGGTAGAAGTCTACCAACAAATCAAGCAAAGCCAAGGAAGCCGATGATCCTCCACTGGCAAACAGAGTATGAGACAATAAGTACCATATAAAACAACAGGCCACAGCATCGACCCGCTCAGCAGTAACACCCAAAGGCTCGGCTGCAAGAATACTAAAATACCGATGGATGCTTCCCCAAGTGACTCGGTAATTCTTAACCGGGAAGCCACAGTCAACCAGGGCCAACAGCTCGTCAGCAGTCCGAAGGGTCCCTCTCAAAACACAAGGGACAGGCTCCCCCGCAAACGGCAGACCAGTCAATGCCGTAAAATTAGTGGGCATCATCGTGACCTCTCCCATAGGCAGATGGAAGGTATGGGTGTTGTCCCACCATCTCTCTCCAGAGCCTGAATAACATCCGGATTATTCTTCAATGCCGGCAGACTGGTAATAAAGAGGCCGAAATGGGTGGCCTGAACTCGAGCCCTGACATTCTCGGGCAGCTTACTCCAAATGGTGACCGGGCCATGGGCTCCGCCTCGAATCTCCGACAGGCGGCTCTACTCCTGAAAAGAAACAAGAAACAACGAAAATTTCATCAGCATAACGGCTAGAAAACGGACAAACCCGAAATAGAAATTTCAACATGCATGCGAGTGTGTGGATATGAAAACGGGTATCCGAACATGTTTCTTGCAATAAGTCAACAATAACGACAACAAACAGCGACAATCAACAAAAGAAGTTGCAGCGAAAAATACGGGTAAAGCAGAGCAGCCCCAAAGCGCGAAAATCACAAAGAGAATGAAAGATTCTTACCAATCCCGCTGTGAGAAAGTGGGAAATATGGGTATGCGGCTGATACGTGAGCAAACTCGGGTCCATCGCCTCAATTCCAACCTCGGGCTCCTCGCCTTATGGCATCTCGAATGGAGGAGATTGTTGACAATCTGACATCGTTTCTATGATAGAATCGTACCTAGAACAACAAGAAAGTATTTTGGGGTGATTTCTCCGCGAAAATTTGGTTCAGAATTTGGAGGGCTCTTCGAAATTTTGAAAACTCGCCGAAAAAGTGAACTGTCTGTTTATGTATGCTGAACTGGAACGGAATGCGCGCGCCCCCCGCTATGTCACTAAGACGCGCGCGCTTCCCATAGCGAAGACCAGGCGAACGCGCCTTTGCTCCCTGAGGAATTCAAACACAACTCCCCACGCGGGAATCAAGGTGTCACATCCATGTTCATCTGAGTTTCAGATCCACTACTACAAGCCGAATGAGATTCGTAACAGACGCCGTTAATCCTCAAAAATCAGTTTTTGCAATTCATCCTCAGCACAAAGCACTCCGCAGTCAACTGTGCTCGCACCCCATCAAAAGCCAAAGTCAAACAGTCAACATCAAAGTACGACTCACGTTGACAATTTGGTCTGGGGTGAGCCACAGAATCACCTCATCAAGTAAGATCTACATCCATTCAAAGCAGACGGTCCTCCGGGTCCAGCACTTCAGAAAACGGTCCTCCGGGTCCCGCACTTCAGCAAATGATCCTCTGGGTCCCGCACTTCAACAAACGGTCCTCTGGGTCCCGCGCTTCAGCAAACGGTCCTCCAGGTCCCGTACTTCAGCAGAAGGTCCTCCAGGTCCCGCACTCCAGCAGATGGTCCTCCGGGTCCCGCACTCCAACAAACGGTCCTCCGGGTCCCGCACTTCAGCAAACGGTCCTCCGGGTCCCGCACTCCAGCAAACGGTCCTCCGGGTCCCGCACTCCAGCAAATGGTCCTCCGGGTCCCGCACTTTAGCAGACGGTCCTCTAGGTCCCACGCTTCCAGCAAACGAATCTCGCTATCAGCAAACAGGTCCCGCTTCCCGCAAACGGATCTCGCTATCAGCAAACAGGTCCCGTTTCCAGCAAACAGATCCCGCTCTCAGCAAACGGATCCCGCTATTAGAAAATCCGTTCATACAGGGACCGCACCCTTATATTTCAAAGCCGCTCATACAGGGAGCGCACCTCTATCCCCCGCAATTTCAGATTCCTGCTTTTATCGAGTCTTTTCCTTCTTCTTGGTGATGTCCTAGGCGGATGTCTGTCTTTCGTAGGCGCGTTTGCTTTGTAATCCACGCCGCCGAGGGGCTCTGTAGGCACCCCGCCTTAGACCGCTCACCCCGATTGCACACTTGATTTTGTGTTTCTCCCTCTTTTAAGTGTTTTCTGTTAGTTTCTGTTACTTTGGTTAAGTTCCAGACGGACTCTGTTAAGTCCCGGGACTAAACTGAATAACAGTTCTAACTTTCTAGTCCATTCTGTCAAAATTTTCTTCTCAGAGTCGCGCGCCTCCGCCCCTTGAGGCCAGACGCGCGCGCCTTCCGCCGCCTAGGTGGGATGCGCGCGCTTCTGGGGCGTGTCAGTTACAGATTCTTCCCAAGAATCTCTCCCTTTCTCATTATACATGATTTTGCCCGGGAAAGATTTCTTGGAGACTCCGTTTGGCTCCAAAAAACAGTCCTCTTTCAACTATAAAAACCCCTCCAATCCATCATTCGAGGGGACCTGGGACATCATTATTTTTAGACCTTTTACTCACTTCTTTCCTAGACTTTTTATTAGGATTTCTTCAACTAAGTGTTCAACCTCTTCTTCAAGGCTTTACAAGAGGTTCTCTTTTGAAGGATACTATAGGTAAATGTCTTAAGCATTTCTCTTCTTCTCCTTCTTCTTATTCTTCGATCAAATGTGCAATCACCCAAAACCATTTGGGACATGACACCAACGGTCCTTTCATTACATTGAATTGGCCTAGGAGTCATCTCCCTACATTTTAACTCTAAAACCCCTTTTTATCATTATTTTAATAGGAAGAACGCATTTATCTTTAAAAGTGAATTATGAACAAACAAGACCGACTTTGCTCGGGCGAAATGGGTGTTTAAGTACTTCCTATTTCGTAACCTAACCCCTGAACCCCTCATCCCAAAGAATCTCTGTTTTCGTAAATCAAACTTAGGCTCATAAACATTAGGTTTTCTTACGTTCCTCAAAAACGTGGGTGGCGACTCCTAAAACACAATTAGACATCCTAGGGTAATCCACGCGCTCTAGCCAAGCCGTGGCCCCGCCCCGGGGTATCCACAATATCCCTAGTGGTATTCCAACATAGTGACAGTAGCAAAGGCCAATGGAAAGGTCCGATGTTGTGTTGACTTTAGGGACCTTAACAAAGTGAGTCCCAAGGATGATTTCCCTCTCCCGAACATCGATATGCTTGTGGACACGACCTTTAGTTTCGAGGTCAAATCCGTCGTGGACGGCTTCGCCGGATAAAATCAAATCAAAATGGCCGAAGAGGACCAAGAAAAGACCGCTTTCACCACCCCATCGGGGACCTTTTGCTATACCGTAATGCGTTTTGGGCTAAGGAACGTTGGGGCTACTTACAAAAGAGCCGCAACCGCACTTTTCCATGACATGATCCACAAAGAAATAGAGGTGTATGTAGATGACATGATCGTCCATTCCAAAGGAACCGATGGGCAACACCTAATCGACTTAAGGAAGTTCTTTGATAGGTTGAGAAAGCACACCATGAGGCTCAACCCGGCTAAATACACTTTTGGGATTTCCCGCGGCAAAGTTTTGGGATACAAGGTCACCGAGCGTGGCATTAAAATCGACCCCAGAAAGGTCAAGGAAATTGTGGAGATGAGGCCGCCCCGTACTCAAATGGAGGTGAATGCTTTCATGGGACAGTTGCAGTACATTAGCCGTTTCATAAATCAACTCACCCCCACGTGTGAGCCCATTTTCAAATTGTTGAGAAAAAATGCCAAGGTCGAATGGAATAAGGAATGTCAAAGGGCCTTCGAGAAAATCAAATCCTACCTTACCTATCCATCGATCCTTTGCCCTCCACACAAGGATAAGCCTCTCTTGTTATACTTGACAGTAACATATACATCGGTGGGAGCCATGTTGGGCCAAGAGAAAATGGATTCAAAGGTAGAGAACGCCATCTACTTTGTGAGTCGGAAACTGCAAGGGAGCGAACTTAACTACTCCTCCATTGAAAAGACGTGTGCCGGACTAGTATGGGTAGTAAGAAAATTGAAGCATTACATGCATTCCCACTCGATACAGCTCATCTCCAGAATAGATCCCATCAAGTGTTTGTTGGAAAAGCCTTCTCTGTCCATGAGACTCGCCAAATGGTCTTTCTTCCTAGCAGAATATGACATCATTCATGTGACGCGAAAAGCAGTCAAGGGGAGAGTTATGGCAGAACACTTAGCAGATTTCCCTAGCAATGAGGAAAAGGAAGCTGACCCACAATTCCCTGACGGGGATATTTGCCCTCGAAGGCAAAAACAAATGGAAACTATTCTTTGATGGCGCCGCAAACAAAAGGGGAAATGGCATTGGAATGCTTTTGGTGGATCCAAAGGACAAACACACCCCCATTGCCATTAAATTGAACTTCGATGTGACCAACAATGCCGCCGAATATGAGGCATGCACAGCCAGCTTAGAGGCCGCCCTGGAAAGGAACGTGAAAGAATTGGAGGTCTATGGGGATTCAGCCTTGATCATCAACCAAGTGTCTAACAAATGGAAGACGTTGGACCCGGGGCTACAAAAATACCATGCCCACATGGAGGAACTCATGGCCCAATTCAAAGAAGTCAGTTTCCATTACCTACCAAGGGATCGGAATCATTTCATGGATGCCTTGGCTACTTTGGCCTCCTTAGTGGAAATTCCTGAGGGAAAATCGATAAAACCCTTCAGAGTGGGCAGAAAAGAGAATCCGGCCTACTGCTGTGAGATAGACAGGATCTCGGATAAGGTGGAAGAGCCATGGTACAACCAAATTTACCAATTTCTCAAAAAATGAGAAGTTTCCTTCACAAATGAGAAAGGAGAGTACAAGGATAGGATCAAAGCCAAAGGTATGGCAGCCCTCAAGCGGTTAGCATCTCACTATGTGATTTTGGGAGACATCATGTACAAGAAACGCCATCAGGGCCTTCTCCTGAGATGCATAAACGCAAAGGAAGTGCAGGAACTCATGAAAGAAGTACATAGCGGAGTGTGTGGCCCCCACATGAATGCTCGGGCCCTAATGCAAGTCATCCTACGAATGGGGTATTTTTAGATCTCGATGGAGACCGACTGCATACAATTTGTGAAGAAATGTGATAAGTGTCAACGGTTTTCCAACCTTAATCACCTTCCGCCTCATCATTTGTACTGTATGACAACCCCATGGCCTTTCTCAACTTGGGGCATCGACATCATTAGAAAAATTTACCCGCCCGGGAGCAACGGTCATGAATTTGTCTTGGTAGCCGTGGACTATTTCACGAAATGGGTCGAAGCTAAATCCTACAAGGTCTTAACCTCAAAGAAGGTCGCAGAATTTATGAAAGAGAACATCATGTGCCGTTACAGAGTCCTAAATGAGGTCATCACTGATAATGGTTCACACTTTGAAGGCGAGTGTGATCGACTGTTGGAAGAGTTTCGAGTCACCCGCCACAAGTCCTCCCCTTACAGGCCTCAAACCAATGGTGCGGTAGAAGCCGCTAACAAAACACTTGAGAGAATTATCAAAAGGATGGCAACACGGGGTAGGGATTGGCCCGAAAAGCTGCATCTAGCATTATAGGGCTACCGAACGTCAGTTAGAACGGCTACCGGAGAAACCCCCTTTGCTCTGACTTACGGGATGGAAGCCATGCTCCCGGCCGAATTTGAATTCCCGTCTCTGAGGATTCTATTGGAAAATGAAATCCATGAGGTAGATTGGCTCCGAAGTCGGCACGACGAATTATCCTTGCTAGATGAATGCCGTTTGAAAGCCATGGAACACATCCGTGCCTACCAAGGGAGAATGGCACGAGCCTTTGACAAGAAAGTTAAGCCCCGACAAATTCGGGTATGAGACCTAGTTCTCAAAGAAAAACCCCCGAGAAGGTCTAATCCCGATGGAAAGCGGGAACCCGTATGGATTGGTCCCTTTATAGTGCAAGAGATTTTTTTGGGAGGAGCAATGAGACTCGCAGATTTGGATGGGAATCTCTTCATGAAACCGGTCAACGGTGATAAGCTTCGTCGCTACTTTGTTTAAAAAAAAAAAAGGGGGGGGGTGCTAAAAGAATATACCCACCTAGATTGAAAACCCGTTTGGGCGGTCTAGAGAAAAAACAGGGTCACACTAGAAATTCATGCAAATGAACTACGAAGACCTGAGCCCCTTAGTCCTATTTGTAAGAGGGGAACGTAGGCAGCCGATTATCGGTCTGGTCTCAAAAATGAATAAAATTCAAATTCGGTTCCTAGAAAAGGCTTCATACAAATGTAAACTGAAAATTAGAGATAGGTAACCATTGCCACCGCAGTTAAAACACTTCTTTGATGAGTTCAAGCACGGTAACACTCTCGACTCAATGACATGCTAAAATACAAATAAAACACTAAAATAAACTAATGTGTCTGCAATGGCAATGGGTGGATGCTTAGGATATAGGGCCATCAACGCTCCTCACTTGTCCACTTTTTTTTCTTTTGGCTTCTCCGAGTCTTCTTTTTCTTGATATCAAAGAGCTTGATCTCCCTCCTTCCAAGGTCAGAAGCTCTTCCAGCCTCCTTAAAAAGTCCGGCCGTCCTTAAATCCGTATCAACCGCAGCCCTAGCTCGGAGATCCTCCATCCGTGCCCCAAACCTAGGCACTATGGCCCTTCTCCTGTCGGCTATGATCTGATAGTCTTCAACGATATCCCTAGTATGGTTGTGGCCGCTCGCCACGGCCTCGGTCTCTCTCAGAGTCCTACTAGCATCATGATCCCTTCCAAGAATAGCCTCACGCCTCTCCTCAATAAGCCTCTGAGTCTGCCCCATAGTTTGTTCATACCAATCCAAGTAAGATGTGGTTAAGACCGTGCTAGCCACACTCCTGAGAAGTATCTGAGCCGGAAAGAGGGAATACGCCCACGACCAAGTAAGGAATGAAATGGTGGATGAATCCCATATAGATAATGGCAAAGGTTTCAAGTGCTCCGGGTTAACACCCAACCACTCTGACAAGGGAATCTGCAGCGAAGGGATATAGAAAGATGATCCCAAAAGTCCCGGCACCTGAACAATAGGAGAGCCATCTTGACGCTCCCTTACGGAGCCAATGCGAGACCCGCCAGTGGATTTATGAGGTCTGGAGCCGAACCATGTACGCCTCCCAATCACCCCGTGCAAAATCCAAAAGAATGCTCCTCAAAGAATAGGACCACGGTTTGTGGGAAAGAGGAGCCTCGGGCACGGCTATCAACCTTACCCTTATCCACATGGTGAGAAGAGCGGGGCTACATCCGCACATGAAACCATCACCTAAAGCCAGGCTGTCCATACCATGAAAAGTTTCTCCCAAGATCAAGGGGACGATATCTTTCCCCGTAAGACATTCCTCGAGAACACTCAACAGGACCCTGTGGCAAGTACCCTCTGAGCCGACCATGTAGAAAAAGGAGAGAATGCACAACCCGAAAGCATTCCAATAAAACTCATCGGTTCGATCCATGAACCTCTCAGGAAGGTCCGAGATGTTAATAAATGTATGATTAAGGACCATGCATTGAGCCTCTTCTAAAGGAATACCAAGAAGAGTGACCAACCTTTTGACACACATCGTGTCACTAATTGAAGGGAGAGCAATGACTTCCGTGTCCACTCCCCCACCAAAGCCTTGAAATCCTCATAAGTCGGAGTGATTTCATTGTAAGAAAAGCAATACACGTGCCTCCGGATATCCCATAAAGACGCAGCGGCCCTCAAAAGCTCAAGATCTGGGATGAATTCCTTGAGAGACCAAAGGGACTTAAGCCCAAATTTGGCTCAAAAAATGTCCTTGTTCTCCCTCATATGATGCCGCATCCAAAGCCTGAGGTTTCCCTCAAAGCATTCTCGATCGATTTTGGACAATTTTGGAGGTTTCTCCATAAGAAAAGGCTCCATGGAAAGAAAAAATTCGAAGAACGAAAGAAAGAAACTGCTTCTGGACGTCAGACTAAGCCACTTAAGAAGATGACCAGACCCAGGATGAAATTCAAAGCAAAAAGGGCACCCACTGCCCCAGCCGTACGGCTGCTTTGGCCCTAACAGAATTAATGATTTCTTGTTGGAAGGTTGGCTTTATTCACAACCCCAACCATATCATAAATGACCAGATATTTGCCCTCCATTGGCTCATGCAACATGAATTTGAAATCTAGGCGGTCCCATTGTGGCGTAAGCCCATTAACTCTTAACCCGGTAGTTTGTAAGCCCGTTTTTTGCCTAAAATACCCGGCAGTTTGTAAGCCCATTTTTGCCAAAAATACCCGGCAGTTTGTAAGCCCGTTTTGCCTAAAATACCCGGCAGTTTGTAAGTCCGTTTTTGCCTAAAATACCCAGCAGTTTGTAAGCCCGTTTTTTGCCTAAAATACCCGGCAGTTTGTAAGCCCGTTTTCACTTAGAAATCTTAGGCCGTCCATGACATAAGCCCAGTAAGAATTATGAAAAATGTTGCCCTAGCGAACATTAGGCCGTCCTTGACATAAGCCCAGTAAGAATTATGAAAAATGTTAGGCCGTCCTTGACATAAGCCTAGTAAGAATTATGAAAAATGTTAGGCCGTCCTTGACATAAGCCTAGTAAACTCTTAGGTTTAGAAAACCTTGTTCCTGGCCGTCCTTAGTGGGACATAAGACCAGTTTTCCCGTCGAGCTACCCAAAGGTGGAATTGACCCAAGTCAAACCTTGACTCAGAATAGTCATTATAGGTTGAAACCCTTGTCCCCGGCCGTCCTTAGTGGGACATAAAACCAGTTGCCTCGTCAAACTTCCCAAAGATAGAGTTAACTCAAGCCAAGGCCCATAATGGTCATTTTAGGTTAAGGAAACCTTTGTCTCGGCAGTCCAAAATGACGTAAGACCATTTCCTTGTAAGTCAACCCTCTCCATAGAGCCAAGTTGACCATGTCCCGCCTCTGACCCCAAGAGTCACGCCCATTTCCTTGTAAGTCAACCCTCTCCATAGAGCCAAGTTGACCATGTCTCGCCTCTAACCCTGAGAGTTACGCCTTTGCCTTGTAAGTCAACCCTTTCCATAGAGCCAAGTTGACCATGTCTCACCTCTAACCCCGAGAGTCACGCCTTTGCCTTGTAAGTTAACCCTCTCCCATAGAGCCAAGTTGACCATGTCTCGCCTCTGACCCGCCGAGAGTTACGCCCATTCCTTGTAAGTCAACCCTCTCCATAGAGCTAAGTTGACCATGTCCCGCCTCTGATCCCGAGAGTCACGCTTTGCCTTGTAAGTCAACCCTCTCCCATAGAGCCATGTTGACCATGTCCCGCCTCTGACCCGCCGAGAGTCATGCCCATTTCCTTGTAAGTCAACCCTCTCCATAGAGCCAAGTTGACCATGTCTCGCCTCTGACCCGCTAAGAGTCACACACATTTCGTGTAAGTCAACCCTCTCCATAGAGCCAAGTTGATCATATCTCGCCTCTGACCCACCAAAAGTCACGCTCATTTCGTGTAAGTCAACCCTCTCCATAGAGCCAAGTTGATTGTTGGTCCCAAAGGGCAACAAGGGTATAGAACCGTTAGAGGGGGGCTGAATAGCGGTTTGAAATATTTTTCGAAATACCCTTGAAAATCAACCAAGTACTTATCAGTTTGGTCTATTGCGGCTTAAAGCACTAGAACCGCTCAGATAAAATGCACAGCGGAGTTTTGCGGTTTTGGCCAAACTGAATTATAAAGAGTAGGGCAGTTTAAGTGGTTGAAAAAGGAATGATGCAACTGACAAGGCACAACAGAAGTATCACAGAAGTATGCAAATCATTTATCAAGTCATTTCACATAAGAGTAAATAAAGCTCATAAACAGAAATGTAAATGACAAGACATAAATTAAAGATCAAAGACACACAATTTGAAGAGGTTCGTTCTTGAAAGAACTACGTCCTCTACCTAGGTGGTTAGCCTAGGATTTTCTAATAGCTACTAGACTTGTATTGATTTAGAGGAGTTTTTACAAGATTACAAAAGAATCTAAACTCTAAATAAACAATCTAACCTAACAATGCTATTATAACAACCTGTGTTTTCGAGGTATATAATCTATGAGAAAATATACTCCGGGTGTGTGGTGTGGAAAGAAATCAAGAGCTCAAAATATCTAAGTGATGGCGAGCAAGTGATTACTTTCTGTGCAAGGCTGAGTTGTGATGGTTTGAAGGCTTGAAGCTTTGATGAAGAAATATGGGTTTGCTAAGGAGATGATGAAGATATGAATATCTGGGTTTTCAATCTTCAAAGCAAACTTGGATACTTGGGATGTTCTCTTTAAAGCTCAGCAACCTTCATTATTGAGAAATGAAGGCTATTTATAGTGAAGGCATTAGTGACCATTGGACAAAGAGGTGAGTCATTGTCTGGCGGTTCTATGCGCTGTCATAATCCCATTGGTTGACCTATCACTGTCGTCCTTTGCTTTTGCCTTATGGCAGGAAGTTGTTGGATCACTACCTGACATTGTCCTTTTAGTTGTTGGAGAAGTACAACGGTAACTTTTCAAAAAGCGACACAAACCGACATTCCAAGAATAACTCAAACATGACTTGAAGTTTAAGGACAAGTCACCAGTCATTCATTTACGGTTGTAAAGTGAATGTTTGTCTTCAAGGAGTAAATGACAGCAATAACTTCTTCAATATCTTGGTCGGTGGTTCCACTAGATGCATGTGCGGTTTTATGAATGAACTTGAAGTGCGGTTTCATCAAAGACACAAACTGCGGTTTGATGAAGGACTTAAGGAACCATGCTGGTGGTTTGAAGATGGCAGCTTGAGGGACACTAAACCGCTATGGATAAACCGAACATAACTCAGCCTAACTACTAAACATCTAGAAATGGACTTGTCTAAAAATTGAAGTAAAACTTCATTACATGTAAACCTAAAGTCCACAAAAAGACACGTGGAATGGGTCAATCAAATCAGGTGGGTGTACTAACAATGAATCCTAACAATCTCCCCCTATTTGATTGATGCCATTACCACACTATGATAGAGCAAACATTGTACTTGGTAAAAACATGCTCAAATGAATATGTATTGAAACTGCATGTCCCAAGTCAAATGCACACACAAAGCTAGATCATAGATTTCTAATCTATCAACAAACAAAGGAAATGAAGAACAGATAGAGAAGAAATACATTCAGATGCATATTTAGAAATGTGATTAAAAGGATTAGATATGCATGTTTAAACTGAATGTTTAAAACACATACACTTAGAAAATGTTTTCAAGAAAAAATAGTGCATGAGTTTTTTAGAAATGCATTGTTCCACAAACAAGTATTTTGAATAAACAAAGTTTTGGAATATTGGATGCAATGCATTCATTTTCATTATAATCCTTTAAAGGTTTTGAAAGTTACAAATTACAAGGAAAATAATGAAAGGCAAACCTGATTACAAAAGGATAGAAAGAAATCTAGTCAGTTCTATCAGGAACCCTGGCGGCGGCTTGGTCTGCGGTTTGAGCAGCATCAGAAGGCTCAACTAGGCTGGCGGTTTCAAACACGTATTCAGCTGACTTAAGACGAAGTGAGGTTGGTTCATTTACCTTTTCTAGGATCTTTTCAGATAGATTCTTGAGGTCGCGAGCAAAATGAACTAGATAGTCAGTTGATGAAACCGTCAAATCAGCTAGTTGGTCTAACTTCTTTTGTAGAATCTCATTCATCTCTTGAGCTGCTTCATGCCTAAGAGAACTCAACTCTTTTAGAGTTTCAAGGTTGTTTTCTAACTTGAGCTGATTCTCTAGAATTGATTCCACCTTAAATTCTAATTTCCCAAGCCTAGGGTCAGCCACTATATTCTCCCTCTTAATGGCATCAATAATGAAGGGCAGAGAGGAAAGAAAGGCAGCTTGAGCAAAAAATGAATCCAGAACTTGTTGGATTCTCACTGGATTAGATTCAATAGAGGTGGTACGGAAAGGAATTATGGAAAGTGAGGTATAAGGAAAAGAAGGGGCAATGGAAAGAATTTGGATATTGGAGAGAGGAATGGAAGTATAAGGAGAGAACGGCCATCTATAAAGATATAGAAATACAATGCAGTTTATCCTAAAGAAAAATTGAGAGCAGAGAGAAAAGATGACCTCAACTGCCAGATCCTCAATGATTTGATCAAGAGTTGAAGCAATGAGTAGATCTGAAGCAGCCTGAGACTCATCGGCTGGAAAAATTGCGAAAGGATTTGGAGGACCAGACTTGAGTCGTTGCTCTTCATGCTTCTTGGCGGCTCTGAGGATGGCTCCATGGCGGTTGGCTTTGGAAGAAGTAGCTCTAAACCTCTTTAGGTAAGCCGTGATGTCCTGTGCACACTTCCTTTTCATAGCACGCGGTTTGGGAGTCCTAACTGCGACAGATAATTCAGGCAAAACCGAAGGCGCAGAGACATGTATCACTTGCGGTTGAACCGAAGATTGAGCCGATGGACCGAAGGGCAGTGCAGGGGATCCAGATGGTGAAGGAGTGTGCTCTGGTGAGTCAAAAGTTAGCTTTCGTTTCAGTGAAGGAGGAGCGGTTTCAACCAACATAGGGTCTATACCGACCTTTCTCAGTTCAGTTCTTTCTCTTAATTCCTTTGCAAATGAGCCTTCAAGAGGTGAGTGATTCTTCTTGTCATGAACCTCAGTAAAGTCCACTGCACCAGGTGGCCTTGATTGCCAGTGCTCCACAAAATCATGTTTCTTTATTATCTTCTCTTCTTCTTCAGCGGTTGAACCTCAAGATTGTCATCATCTTGCTCAGGTTCATCTTGAACTGCCTTAGACATATTAGTCTGCTCAGGCGCATCTACATCCACAATAACCTCAGCCACAAACTGTTCCGCAGTTTGATCAGCCTGAACCGCGGCCTCAGACATGTCAGTCTGCTCAGGCTCGGTTTGAGTAGAAGGTTTGAGGTTGGGAAGGGTAGAAAAGATTAGCTGTAACTGTTCTTCAGTGAATTTAACAGTTGGCAGTTTTGGAGAAGATAGAGAAGGTGAGGAAGGTTTGGGTTCAGAAGCAGTAGCTTTACGTTTTCGCATGAGATTCACATCTTGTGCAAAATTCATGGATTTTTCAACATTTGGCTTTATTGGGGAAAGGGGTTTTATCTGGGGTTTAGAAGAAGTAGGTGGAGATGATTTAGTGTAGGGAATTGGTTTAGATGAAGGTGGAAGAGGTTCAGAAGAAGGATTGGATAGAATAAGGAAGGATTTTGGTAAGGATGGTTTTGGAGGAAGATTGGATGAGGGTTTGGAAGGGTCAGTAATTTTGTCTTTCTTCTTTCTTGGAGCCGCGGTTTCCCTGGGTTGAGCCGCAGGGATTGCAGGCTCCCCCTCAACCGCAGACTCCCTCTAACCTGGAGCCTCAATTCCATCCAGGCTAACTCCTAGCCTATTCAAGGTGGCAGTTTGAGCTGCTTCTCTAGCCCTTGAAGCTGCAGCTTGATCAGCTATCCCACCAGCATATGGTCTACCAGCCTTATTGAGCCGTGCCTCAGGATAGGGTCCTCTTTGCACTTCAGGTAAAGGATCAGCATTCCATACTGCCTGTGCAAACCGCCATCCAAACGCGGTTCTGAAAGCATCAAGCTTTGAAGCACCATAGAAGGTCTTCTCATTTGGTTGCACCCATTCAGTTGTGTTTGCCACAGAAGCTTTAAAGATCACAGAATCCTGATGAAGAAACTTCGTTAAAAGTCTGCAGTGAGTTCTGATCTTTGTTTTTCCAGCGGCTTTGGCAGAAGTATGGAGGCTTAGGGCATTGATCATTTCTTGCATGATGATCCTTGGCCAGTGCAGTTTCTTCCCTTTGTAGATAGCCACACAGTAGTTGTACTGCTCAGTAGTGAAGTTGTTGTGATTGCCATTTTTGCACATCACTCTTGTGTCTACAAGATCACACAACATGACTATTACCTCTCCAAACTCCTTCTTAGGGGTGGTCTTAGTGTTGAAGACAGAGACCCCCAAGAGCTCTAATGTGGTTCGGCTGACTAACTCTTGTTTGATAGAAAGGATTCCAGAATTCTCCAGTCCAGCCAAGATAGCAATCTTTGACGCAGTTAGAACCACTTCCTTTTCTCTGACAGTGGATTTAATGGCGTTTTCAGTCTTAACTTCCCCAGACTCTAAATCTCTGATTTCTTCACCTTTACCATTCAACAGAGGTACCACACAGACAATCCCATTATCAAATAATTCTGCACAAAGCTCTTTGTCAAACTTCGGTTTATCCAACTGAAACAGAGGCAGCAATTTTGACGATTCAAGTAGGGCAAGCAGTTTTCTTCCAACTGCATCAGCTTCGAATTCGGCTTTAATGATTTTGGATCCAGGAACAAAGTTGGATTCATCCTAAAAATAATCAAAGTTAGTAAGAGTTTGACAAAAGCAGTTTGAGTAAACATGATCAGTTTGAATGAAATACACAAACTGCTACTAAGGAATCCTAACAATGAACGGGCGGTTAAAAGAGGACAGGGGTAAAAAGGTAAAAACCCAATAAGAGACTATCAAACGGCGGAAATGAATAAAAATTTGAAACAAGGTTTTGAATGCATGAAGAACATAATGAACAGGGGATAAACATGCAAAACAAAAACTTAACCAAAATATGAAAGAAGTATACCAAAAGATTCGAAAAGAGCAGATACTAACAAAGTTCTAAAAGAACAAGTTCAAATAACAAACCCAGAACATAGTAAAAAAAATACGAAAGAACACCCGAAAACCCAAAAATCAAAATTGCTCAAAAATTGAACAAAAGACAAGAAATAAACATCAAACCCAGCATATATGAACATATGTAAGCATAATCAACCAAAAATTGAACGAAAAAGCAAGGAAAAACATTAGAAGACCAACAAGCTTTTACGAACAACAATGGCGGAAAAAGATGAAATGCTAGAGTGAAGGGTTCAAGAAATCAAACCATATCGCCTTTGGATGTTTTAGATGTAGATGGAGCAGAAGGGTCAGATGATTTCTTAGGTGCCATTATGAAAATTTTGATGAAGTATGAGAAATTTTGGAGGTAGAAGACAGAGTGCAGAAGAGAGAGATGAATGATGAAGAAGGTAAAGAGGTAAAAAGAAATAAACTTTGTCTTTTATACTCAAATAACTGTTCCTCGGGTAATGGAACGACGAGAACGGCGCACGATGGTCTCCAGTTGGCGTCCCACGTCTCATAGCATTTAATGCGGCAGAGATAATTGCAAAAAGGTCCTTATAATTGATATGACATAAAGTAGGGACTGAAATGCAATTTCATACCTGAGCAGTTTGATTGCGCAAACCGACCTACCTTACTTCTTCAGCGGTTTTCATGAAACTGATGTCTCTCTAATCTGATGGCGGTTTATATGTTTAAACCGAATAACTTTGCTTTCTTGTCGGTTTTGAACGAACCGATTTCATTCATTTTGACTCGTCAGTTTGATGGAATATCTTGTACCGAACCATTTATTGATGCGGTTTCAGTGATGATAGAACCGCACACTAGATGACTTTTCTTAGCATAACTGTAGATACCCTGGGGGACCCACGGCTTGGCTAGAGCGCGTGAATTATCCTAGGATGTCTAACTTGTTTTTAGAGTCGCCACCTATGTTTTGAGGAACATAAGAAAAACCTGTTGATAATAGCCTAAGTTTGATTACGAAAACATAGATTCTTTGTTTTGAGGTTCGGGGGTTAGGTTACGAGATGGGAAGTACCGAAACACCCATCTCACCCAACTAAAGTTGTTCTTGCTTGATCAAAATCTACATGAATGATAAACGTTCTTCTTCTTCTTCTTTAAATCATAAAAAGTTTAAAATAGAGTTTGGAATGTAGGAGATAACTCTTTAACCGACCTCAATGAGATGAGGTGATCATTAGAGTCATGTCCCAAAATGATTTGGGTGATTGCACTTTGATAAAACAAAAAGAAAGAGAAAAGAGATGAAGTTAAGAAGAGGAAAGAAATAACTTTACCTAGACTTCAAGAGACTTCAAACACTTCTTGATGAATTCTTTGGAGAAATCCTTTGGAAATGCTTTGTAAGTGTGAAATTTTAGTGTCTTATTGAGAATGTAAGATTGAGAGCCCAAGGTCCTTGAAAATGGAGGTAAAAGGGGGGTTTTTATAGGTGAAAGAGAGATGTTTTTGGTGCCAAAACTCAGTCACCAAGAAATCTTTCCCGGGCAAAATCCTTTAAATTGAGCAAGGGAGAGAATCCTGGCCAGAAATCTGTAACCAACGCCCAGAGGCGCGCGCTTCCTGCTTTGGGGGCGGGAGGCGCGCGCGTCTGGATCCTCCTGTCGGAGGCGCGCGACTCAGAGAAGGCGATTTTGACAGAATGGACTAGAAAGTCAGCCCTGTTATTCAGTTTAGTCCCTGGACTTAACGAAGTTAGTCAGGAACTTAACGGAAGTGACAGAAACTAACGAGAAACACTTAAAATGGGGAGAAACACAAGATCAAATGTGCAATCGGGGTGAGCGGTCCAAGGCGGGGTGTCTACAGAGCCCCTCGGCGATGTGGATTGCAAAGCAAAACGCGTCGACGAAAGTTAAAAACACCCGCCGAGGACATCACTAAGAAAAAGCAAAGACTCGATGAAAGCAGGAATTTGAAATTGCGAGAGATAGTGGTGCGCTCCCTGTGTGAGCGGATTTTATTGATAGAGGGGGTGGTATGATCCGTTAGGTGAACCTGCCGGCTGAATATGTTGAATGAGGCCGTTAGTGAACCTTTGAACGAGGACGTTAGTGAACCTTTGGAGAGGCCGTTAGTGAACCTTTGAAGAGGCCGTTAGTGAACCTTTGAGGAGGCCGTTAGTGAACCTGTGAAGAGGCCGTTAGTGAACCTTTGAGGAGGCCGTTAGTGAACCTTTGAGGACGAATCCGTTAGTGAAATCCGTTGATGAGGCCGTTAGTGAACCCTTGAATGAGGCCGTTAGTGAACCTTTGAAGAGGCCGTTGGTGAACCTTTGTAGAGGCCGTTGGTGAACCTTTGAAGAGGCCGTTAGTGAACCTTTAAGGAGGCCATTAGTGAACCTTTGGAGAGGCCGTTGGTGAACCTTTGGAGAGGCCGTTGGTGAACCTTTGAAGAGGCCGTTGGTGAACCTTTGTTGACGAATCCGTTTGTGAAATTCGTTGATCAAATATTGCTTTGAAGTCGCGTCCCACTTGGAGTCACACTTGACTTTTTGACTTGTGGGGTGCGAGCACAGTTGACCGCGACCAGAAGAATGTTCCTGCTGGGGATGAAATGTTGAGATCGACTCTTGAGGGGGGTATGGAACCCGTGACAGAACTTAGGGAGTTCGGAATCCGTGGGGAAACATTGATGCTGTGCATGGATTCTTGCATGGGAGACTGCTTCTGAACCTGCCTGATGATGGGAAGAGCGCGCGTCTGGACCTCGTTGTGGGATGCGCGCGCCTTGGATGAGTATGTCGGGGGGTGCGCGCCTGGCGTATAATTTCAGTATATTTAAACAGACGGTTCACTGTTTTCGGCGAGTTTTCAAAATTTTGAAGAACCCTCCAAATTCCAAACCAAATTTTCGCGGAGAAATCACCCCAAAACACTTTCTTGCTGCTCTAGGATCAATTCCGTCACAGAAACGATGTCGGATCGTCAACAATCTCCTCCGTTCGAGGTGCCACAGGGCGAGGAGCTCGAAATTGGGGTTGAAGCTATGGACCCGAGCTTGCTTACCTTCCGGCCTCATACCCACATTTCTCATTTCGTGACTTCGGGTTTGGTAAGAATGCCTCACCTTTCTTGTCGATTTCGGATTTCATGAAGTTCCATTTTTTTACCCGAAATATTGTTGCAGCAGCTTTATTGATCATTCCTTGCATGTTGTTTGTTGCTGCTGATTTGTTGTAAGAAACATGTTGGGGCGTCCATTTTCATGTTCACACACTTGCTTGTACATTGCCCTGCCATTGAAATCTTTGTGTTGAATTCATCCGTTTTCTAGCAGTCATGCTGATGAAATTTTCGTTGTTCCTTCTTTCCTTTCAGGAGTGGACCCGTCTGACAGAGATTCGTGGTGGGGCTCATGGGCCCATTTCTATATGGAAGAGGTTTCCTGAGAATGTTCGGGCCCGAGTTACAGGGACTCATTTTGGTCTTTTTGTCACCGACCTCCCAGCTTTGAAGAATGACCCCAAAGTTGTCCAGGCATTGAGGGAAAGATGGTGGGACACCACCCATACCTTCCATTTACCCATGGACGAGGTGACTATGACGCCTACCGATTTCACAGCTTTGACGGGCTTACCGTTCATAGGGATGCCTGTCCCTTTTGGTTTGAGAGGGGCTGTTCGGACTCCGGACGAGTTACTGGCTTTGGTTGACTTCCGGTTCGAGGTCAAGAATTCTCGAGTGACATGGGGGAGAATCCGGGCCTATTTCGGCATCTTAATGGCTGAGGCTCGAGGTGTTACTGCTGATCGGGTCGATGCCGTGGCCCGTTGCTTTATTTGGTACCTGTTATCCCATACTCTGTTTGCCAACGGGGGATCTTCGGCCTCTTTGGCTCTGCTCGACTTGTTAGTGGATCTGGACCAGATCGGCCAGTATAACTGGGGCGCAGCGGGCTTAGCTGCTTGTTATCACGGCATGGATTTGACCAGCCGCTCTACAACTAGCTCGGTTACGGGCTTCAGCTTGCTATGGGAGGTATACCACTTGCTGTCCCTTTTATATTCTCCTTGCCTTGGTCATAACTGCCTTTTTCGTTGACTATCATTAACTTTGCTTCTGCCTCTTGTCTACAGCTCTGGGCCTTTGCTATCCTGAATCTGAGGGATTTCAAGATTGATAAGAAAGGCCAGCCCCAGTATCCGGACTGCGCACGGTGGACGTACAAGAAGAGGAATGTGAAGACTGGTACGAACCCCATTAGTCTTACTTCGGCACGACGGCATTTGGACACCTTGAGGTCTGAGTCTGTTGCCTTCTCTTTGTATCCGTGGAGATCAGTTCAGCACTGGTTTGAGCATACTCTTATCCCTACCTGTTCTCGGCTTTTGATGAGTTCGGGTGAGTGCATGGCTCTGTATTTGGGAGACATAGTGTTCTGGCAGCATGGTATCCAGGTGACAGACTTTTATACCCCCCTCGTCCTGCAGTTCCAGACGTTCCTCCTTTTTGCCCTCGTAATTGGAGGTCACTTTCAGAGGCCGATCACGCGGCATACAAGGCAGGGATTGATGCCGTCCCTCACATTCACTTGGATCAGGATTATGGCCTCTTCAGGGAGAACAACTTGATGCAAGGCTTCATGTTTGCAGATCCGAGGAGATCACAGGCTGCTCCTACGACCTCCGCTCGGTTTTATACTACCGGTGTCGGGTATTGCTTTGATCCTCCTTTGCCTCCTCCCTACTACACTTATTCAATCTTCAGGGTCTTTGAGGAGCAGAGGGAGATTGTTCCCGAGGATATGTCACCAGAGAGAGAGCCTCCTGCTCAGGCTGCTGTGGTATGTTTTTCTGACCATCTTTGCATTTCTCAGTTCCAGTCTTGTTTTTCTATCCCTGATACAATTTTATCTTCTGCCCCCCGTTGTAACATGTACCGGTAGCTGCTTATAGGCACTTGGGCAGAAAGAACAAGGGGATGAGGAGGAGACTGCGTCAGCTGGAGGAGAAAGTACTAGAGTTGTGCAGGGACATTGCCGACATGACTAGAGAGGCTGCTGGTGCTGTCTCTGGTGCTGCGAGAGGAGCTGCCCGAGGTGCTCGAGGCATGAGATGAGGTTGCAGGGATGCTACACTGGATATTGATGAGGCTGTCTCTTCAGCGAGGCAGTCACTGAGCAGGAGTCTGAGCCGGGGAGGCAGTCAGAGCAGGGGTGGAGCCAGCTAGAGCAGAGGTGGTGCGAGTTCGTCTCAGCAGGTGCAGAAGAGGAGCCGGCATGAGATCAGAGTTGAGGAGTCTGAGTCTGAGGATGGTGATGATGATGATGATGATGAGGATGATGATGATGATAAGGATACCGAGAGCGGCAGCAGGGGGTGAGCACAGTGCTGGTGATGATGTGCCCGAGCTGTTGTGGCTGAGAGGATGAGGGATTGAAACACCTTTACTTTTGCCTGTGATAACATTTAACATGTATTTACAATCCTAGTTATCTTACTACTCATTTTATGTTTTATTAGCGACTCGATCTTAGATGTCGACCTTTACAAACAAATGTGTGCCCAAAGAATGCTTGTTGTTGATGCTTGAACTCCTTTTCGCTACTGGGATTTGATTTTGCTGCAGGTTGGATATGTTGAAGTGCTTGGGTTCTGTTCTGAACTGACAAGGGCTATTTCTGTCTGAACTGCTGTCAAAGGCGCGCGCGTTGGGCCTTGCTTATGGGAGGCGCGCGCGTTGTGAAGCCTTGGTCGGAGGCGTGCGCCTCTGGCCTGCTGAATTATAGCCCCTTTCTTTTTCTGATCAGAATGTTCCAACAGCTATAATTTTGAACCATTTTCGACCAGAATGGTCACATAGCATTCTTCTGCAAACACTTTCTCCTCCTAAACCACAAAATTCTTGTCATAATGGCCCCAATGACTTTCTCTTTTGAAGTCAAGGTTTCCGTCCCCGAGGGTGAGAAGTCCGTTCCAATGGTGAACGCCGTTCCAGCTGTGGGGTCCGTCTCGATGGTGGAGAAGCGTCCGAGCGTTTTTGATCGTTTGGGAAGGCCCAATGACGATGTTGTTGACCCCGTGAGACCGGTGGTTCATGTGCGGGACTATAGACCCCGTCATTTTCCCAAGAAGAAGAAAGGTAAGGGAAATTCCTCCCATGTGTGGAAGCGTCCCATGGTTGTCTCCGCTAAGGCTCCACTTTTAAGGACAAAGGGAAAGCCGTTGATGAATCTCCGTCCCGTCCTAGCGTTTTCTCCCGTCTTGGTGGTCCCAAGAATGTTCCGTCCCCATCCAAGAAGACTAAAGGGCATAACAAGAAGCAATGGGTTCCCAAACCTAAGAAAGATTAGATTTTCTTTGTACCCCAAGAGATTGCAATTAAATTAGACCACTTTGTTTTAGGATTTAATGTTTTGATGTCTTTTGTTGCTCAATAAATCCGTTGTAATGGCTTGAATAATTCATTGAATGAATAAAAATTGCATCTTGTTATTTGAAGTGAATTGGGTATTTTTGATATGTTTTAGACCGCACCCGAAGGTTGCCTACGTTCCTCCAGTTGGGAGGCTCAGGTCTCCGTAGTTCAAACAAACAAAGACCATTTTATTTTTTTTTTTGCACCCTGTTTTTTTCCTAGACCACCCTTTCGGGTTTTCAATCTAGCGGGCTTCTTTTTGCACGTGCTCTAATTTTTACCTAGGCTGCCCTTGCGGGTTTTCAACCTAGCGAGCAATTTTTTTTTTTTTTTTTTTTTCATGGTCTTTGTTTATTAGTGTCACGACCCGAAATCTAGGCTCTATTTTATTAATAATAAATAGTTATTATTTATTTATTTGCCTATTTATTTATTTAAATTATTATTTACTTAAATATTTATAAGTGCATTTTATGTTTCATAATATTTATGCCTAGCATTTTATTTGGGTCATTTGTGCTAGTGTAGAAATGTTGAGTCTTAATTGTTAGTGGGGAGTAATTGTGTTGTAGATGGGGAGGGGGTCTAATTGTAACTTTTTGAAATAATTCCCTACTCCTTCTCTTCTCCCTCACTCTTCCCCCTCACCCTCATCATCTTCCCAGCAACTCTCTCCCTCTCTCTCCTCCATTTGGGTAAGTTTTCTTCCTCTTCCTTCTCTCTTCATTATCTTCCTCTTCCTCTCATAATCTCTCATTTCTTAAAACGCGAGATGTGTTTGGATCGTCGATAGGATCGCGTAGAACCAAAAAGAATCGAATTCCGTCCATTTTCATTATTTTCAAGTAAGTTGCTTTTCCCCTATTTTTATGCAAAAATTCTCATAACATGTTTCTACAATGCTTTAATTGTTATCTTTGAAGTTTGGTTGAGTTTGGAATTGATTTGGAATTTATTTGAGTTTTTGGCTAAAATGGTGATTGGATGAATGTCTTGATTCAATCTTGGTTTTGGGTTGATAAATGGTGTTAGTTAGGTTCCCTTAAACTTAAATGTTGTTTGGGTACCTTAGCAAACTTGTTGGTTGTGTTTGATTTTGAGTATTTGTGTGATTTGGGTAAGAAAATGAAGAACCCATTTCTTCCCTCCCGAATTCCAGCAGTCCAGAAGGTTGGGCGACCGCCCAAAAATGTCTGGGCGACCGCACATCTATCTGAAAGCTTTTGTTCTTGTTTGAGGGCTTGTTTGGGCGACCGCACAGTCCCTGGTGGGCGGCCGCACAGACCTCTGAAAGTTTACATTTGTTAATTTGTGTGATTGAAGAATGCGTTTTGGTCTAAGTCTTGGGTGTCCTTCTAGTTGACCTTAGTGATCATTGTAGTACACTCTAGTGATAGAATTGGGTCCTTTGTGATCAAGTTTGTGTTTGAAATTAATTAAGTGTTAATTGAGATTATTGGAACACTTTAATTGTGCGTTGTGGGTACATTTCGCTTTCTTGGTGACTTCTTGGTATGATTCCCTACTTTGGAATCAATGGTTGTTTATCGTGCTAGTATTTTATTACTTAGCCTTTACGTGAAAGTCCAGCAGGTATTTTGTGTGTGTTTGGGCGATGCGAAACATTATGATGGCACGGCCAAGTCCATTGTGATGTTGACCATTGTTTTGCCCCATTAGTACCCTCCTCCAGATTGGCCTTGGATGTGAGAAGAGCTAGCTCCTTTGTGTGCATTTTAGCTTTACTTGGAGCATGACTTTGTGGCATGTCTCCCTTCCCTTGTGACACTTCATTTGGTTATTGGTTCCGGTACCGGGGGATTTCTCTTCAGCTTTCATGCTATTATGAAGATGATGATTTGTTGATTATTGAAGCTGCGCAGCGACCTTTATTTGGTTCTTTGGTTTTGAAAACCTTGGCTATATCCTTTGTTATTTGTTTATTTCCGCTGCTATCTGTTATGTGATAAATGCTATGTGCTATGTGATATTTATTATTGCTTATTGCTTCTTGCATCATAGCATGTCATGTAGTTGCATTAGTAACTTATTGAGATTTATCTCACCCCTTTCTTTTTATCTTTGTTTTTCCTTAACCCCCCCCCAGGTGCTAAGGATTAGTCTCGCTGATCACGAGAAAGAGGACGTCGAGTGTGGATACATTCTTTTGGGGAAAGTTGTTATAGGTTGGTTTACATTATATCAATGTGTAACCTTTTGGGGATATTTGTACCCAACATTGACATCACTAGGATTTGTGTATTTTGTAACTTTGGTGTATAAGCTTATGGAGTTTATACTAGTTTTACTTTGTTGTTCAAGTTGATTTACAAATCCTTGTGTTATCATCTTTTGGGTATAAAAGGAAATTTTTATCTCCATTATTTTAGAGTTTATTGTTTAAGTCGACGTCCAGCTCGCGGTCTCGGGCCCGCGGGGTTCGGGGTCGCGACAGTTGGTATCAGAGCCATGGTTTGGCTCTAAGTATAAGTCTAGGTGGACTAGTATGACCTAGGTGGGTAGTTGTGTTCGGAGTGAGTAACGGTTGATGTCTTATGCAGGTAATTACTCGCAATGTCTGGAAGAAGAAACAGAGGAGGTACTAGTGGGGCACAGAATTAGAATGACACAAGGGAAGAAGCACGTGCTATGTTTCAAGGCATGTTCGAGGCGGCCATGAAGGCCATACATGATCAAGGTCCGAGGGTAGAACAAGCACCACCCCGCTATGGATTGGAGCAATTTCTCAAACTGAAACCGGTTGAATTCAATGGGGAACCCGATGTAAGGAAGGCTGAGTTGTGGATTGAGTCGATGGAGAAGATTTATGAGGTATTTGGGTGCACGGATGAGGACAAGGTCCGGTTTGCGGCTTATAAGCTTGTGGGTGCCGCCGAGCATTGGTGGAAGGGTGTTAAAGCTAGTTGGGATGATACTCACACGGTGTATGCGTGGGAGTTGTTCGTGCGCAAAATCAAGGAGCATTTCATTCCGATTGTTGATCAAAACCGAAAGGAGATCGAGCTACTCAACCTGGAGCAGGGTTTGTTGTCTATAGCTCAATATTCGGCTAAGTTCATAGAATTAGCCCGGTATTGTGACTATTTGGTGAGGACCGAGGAACAAAAAGCTATGAGATTCATTCGGGGATTGAAGACCTCCATCCGTACTCAACTTATTGCCCAACGGATTGTGACCTTCCAAGATGCGGTAGATCGAGCCTACTTGATAGAGCAAGATATTGGGGAGCACAAAAGGAAAACCGAAGTTGTGGGTGCGGGTAAACCGGGAAGCCATGCTAAATCTCAACCTCAACACCGTTCCGACAACCGAGGTAACCCGGGAGCATCATCTCAGTTTAAGGGGCAAATCACACCGAGGAATCCGGGTACTACTCCGGGGATTCAGAATAGGAAGCCTTGTACCTTTTGTCAGAAGGTAGGCCATACGGAGGATAGGTGTTGGAAAAAGCAAGGCAAGTGTACCAATTGTGGTGAAATGGGGCACTTTGCGAGAGATTGCACGAGGTACCGAGGTCAGTCATCCGGGTCAGGGGTTGGTACTAATCAGGGTCAGAAAAGGGATGCCGCTGGGAAGCCCAAAGTTCAAGGAAAGATATATGCCATGAATCAACAACAAGCTACCGATGATCCATCCGTTATTGGAGGTATTGTTTCTGTGTCTAATGTGAGCGCACGAGCATTAGTAGATCTAGGATCATCTCATTCATACATTTCTGTGCAATTTGCTTCCATGTTAAATGCTGCATTCGAGTCTTTACCGTACGTGCTAGAGGTGTCGACCCCTATAGGAGAATGCTTGATTTCTGATCGAGTCTTTCGTGCTTGTGATGTGGTTATTTGTGGTCGTGTCCTTTGTGCGGATTTGGTAGCTCTTCCTATCCAAGACTTTGATGTCATATTGGGTATGGATTGGTTGAGCAAGTTTCATGCTTCCGTGGATTGCCGTAAGAAAACTGTTACTTTTTCTATTCCCGATGTGCCTAAATTTGTGTTTGAGGCTTGTCCTCTGAGTAGAAAGGTTCGCTTAATTTCTTATATGAAAGCGAGAAAATTATTGCATAGTGGTTGTGAGGGGTATTTGGCTAGTGTTCTTGATACTAGGAAGGAATCCCCTTGTTTTGATAGTGTTCGGGTAGTCCGGGAATTTCCTGATGTTTTCTCTACCGAGTATGATATGCCTCCCGATCGTGAGATAGAATTTTGTATAGACCTTTTGCCGGGTACGGCTCCAATTTCGAAAGCACCTTATAGGTTAGCCCCCGCAGAGTTGAAGGAGTTAAAGGTTCAATTGCAAGAGTTGCATGATCGAGGGTTTATCCGCCCTAGTGTTTCCCCGTGGGGAGCACCGGTTTTATTTGTGCGGAAGAAAGACGGTTCCTTGAGATTGTGTATAGATTACCGGAAGTTGAATCAGGTTACAGTGAAGAACAAGTATCCTCTACCTCATATTGACAATTTATTTGATCAGCTTAAAGGGTCCGTGGTTTTCTCTAAACTTGATTTGAGGAGTGGGTACCATCAGTTGAAGGTTCGATCGGAGGATATTCCGAAGACTGCCTTTCGCACTCGTTATGGTCATTATGAGTTCTTGGTTATGCCGTTTGGGTTGACTAACGCACCTGCAGTGTTTATGGATTTGATGAACCGAGTTTTCCATCCTTATCTTGATTCGTTTGTGGTGGTTTTCATCGACGACATACTCGTCTACTCTAAATCTCGAGAGGAGCACGAGCATCATTTGAGGACAGTTTTATCCGTTCTTGCGAGGGAGAAATTATTTGCGAAGTTTAGTAAATGCGAATTTTGGCTCGAGAAGGTGTCATTTCTGGGTCATGTTATTTCAAAAGATGGGATTTCTGTGGATCCTTCAAAGATAGAGGCTATAGTGGCTTGGAAGAGACCCGAATCAGTGACAGAGATTAGAAGCTTTCTTGGTTTAGCCGGGTATTACGGAAGATTTATTGAGGGGTTTTCGAGGATTGCTGCTCCGATGACTCAGTTGACCCGGAAGAATGTCCCGTTTGTATGGACTGAGAAATGTGACAAGAGTTTCGAGGAATTGAAGCAGAGGTTGACTACCGCACCGATCTTGACTTTGCCTAATAGGAGCGATGGCCTAGTGATTTACAGTGATGCTTCGAAAGAGGGTTTGGGTTGTGTTTTGATGCAGAACAGGAAAGTGATTGCCTATGCTTCGAGGAACTTGACCCCAAGTGAACAGAATTACCCCACTCATGATATGGAGTTGGCCGCGATAGTATTTGCGTTGCACAAATGGAAGCACTACCTTTATGGGGCGAAGTTTGAGATTTTTACGGATCACAAGAGTTTGAAATACCTTTTCTCCCAGAAAGTGTTGAATAATAGGCAGCGCCGATGGATGGAATTGTTGAAGGATTATGATTGAACGATTTCTTATCACCCGGGAAAGGCGAATGTGGTAGCCGATGCGATTAGTAGAAAATCTTATGTGGCTTCGGTGATGGTTCGGGAATGGAAAATGCTTGAGGATGTTCGAGATTGGTCTCCTCGTGAATCGAGACATGGGGATATTTTTACGAATATTAGGGTATCTCCGACCCTAATTCAGAGGATTAAAGAAGCTCAAAAGGAAGATCCCGAGTTAGTGAAGGTAATGGGTAAAATGAAGGAAAAGAATTTCGAGGATTTTTCTATGAGTTCGAATGGGGTGTTGACTTTCCGTGGTCGTTTGTGCGTACCCGATGTTGGTGGGATAAAGAGGCAAGTGTTAGATGAGGGTCACAAATCGAGGTATACTATTCATCCGGGCAGTACGAAGGTGTATCAGGATTTGAAGCAACAATTTTGGTGGATTAATATGAAGAGGGAAATAGCTGAGTATGTATCGAAGTGTTTAACTTGTCAGCAGGTCAAAGCCGAGCATCAGAGACCCGCGGGACTACTTCAGCCGTTAGAGATTCCCGAGTGGAAATGGGAGCATGTGACTATGGATTTCGTTACGGGACTACCTCGTACCCGTAGGAAGTATGACAGTGTTTGGGTAATAGTGGATAGATTTACCAAGAGTGCCCATTTCTTGCCTATTGACATCATATATTCGATGGAGAAGCTTGCGACCCTTTACATTGATGAGATCGTTAGATTGCATGGGGTTCCAGTTAGTATTGTGTCAGATCGAGACCCGAGGTTTACTTCTAGATTCTGGAAGGCGTTTCAGGAAGGTTTGGGTACAGATTTGCGATTCAGTACGGCTTTTCATCCTCAGACCGACGGTCAATCCGAGAGGACTATTCAGATTTTGGAGGATATGTTGCGAGCGTGTTCGATAGACTTTTCTGATTCTTGGGATTCTCACCTACCGTTAGTGGAGTTCTCTTACAACAACAGTTATCAGGCTAGTATCGAGATGGCACCGTTTGAGGCCTTGTATGGAAGAAAGTGTAGATCGCCTATTTGTTGGGATGAGGTCGGTGAAGCGAAGATCGTGGGTATTGATTTTCTTCAGGATCGGTTGAAAAGGTTAGAGTTATCCGGAATCGATTGAGAACAGCCCAGAGTCGACATAAGAGCTATGCAGATAACCGAAGGCGAGATCTTAGTTTTCATACCGGTGATTTTGTGTTCTTGAAAGTATATCCGAAGGTGGGTATCCGAAGGTTCGGGAAGAAGGGTAAATTGGCTCCGAGGTTTATTGGCCCGTTTGAGATTTTGGAAAAGGTTGGACTTCTAGCGTATCGTCTTGCGTTATCGCCATCTTTGGATCGGTTACATAATGTTTTCCACGTTTCTATGCTTCGGAAGTATGTTCATGATCCATTTCACGTGTTACCGAGGATACCGGAGGATATAGAGCCCGATATGACTTATGAGGAACGACCGGTCCGGATCCTTGATTCTAAAGTCCAAGAGTTGAGGTACAAAAGCATTGCGTTAGTAAGAGTTCTTTGGAGGAATCATAATATCGAGGAGTCGACGTGGGAGCTTCGAGAGGAAATTTCCGTGGCTTTTTAATTCGGGTAAGTCTCGTTAAAATTCGGGTCGAATTTTCTTTAAGGGGGAGTGAATGTCACGACCCGAAAATCTAGGCTCTATTTTATTAATAATAAGTAATTATTATTTATTTATTTGCCTATTTATTTATTTAAATCATTATTTACTTAAATATTTATAAGTGCATTTTATGTTTCATAATATTTATGCCTAGCATTTTATTTGGGTCATTTGTGCTAGTGTAGAAATGTTGAGTCTTAATTGTTAGTGGGGAGTAATTGTGTTGTAGATGGGGAGGGGGTCTAATTGTAACTTTTTGAAATAATTCCCTACTCCTTCTCTTCTCCCTCACTCTTCCCCCTCACCCTCATCATCTTCCCAGCAACTCTCTCCCTCTCTCTCCTCCATTTGGGTAAGTTTTCTTCCTCTTCCTTCTCTCTTCATTATCTTCCTCTTCCTCTCATAATCTCTCATTTCTTAAAACGCGAGATGTGTTTAGATCGTCGATAGGATCGCGTAGAACCAAAAAGAATCGAATTCCGTCAACTTTCATTATTTTCAAGTAAGTTGCTTTTCCCCTATTTTTATGCAAAAATTCTCATAACATGTTTCTACAATGCTTTAATTGTTATCTTTGAAGTTTGGTTGAGTTTGGAATTTATTTGAGTTTTTGGCTAAAATGGTGATTGGATGAATGTCATGATTCAATCTTGGTTTTGGGTTGATAAATTGTGTTAGTTAGGTTCCCTTAAACTTAAATGTTGTTTGGGTACCTTAGCAAACTTGTTGGTTGTGTTTGATTTTGAGTATTTGTGTGATTTGGGTAAGAAAATGAAGAACCCATTTCTTCCCTCCCGAATTCCGGCAGTCCAGAAGGTTGGACGACCGCCCAAAACTGTCTGGGCGACCGCACATCTATCTGAAAGCTTTTGTTCTTGTTTGAGGGCTTGTTTGGGCGACCGCACAGTCCCTGGTGGGCGGCCGCACAGACCTCTGAAAATTTACATTTGTTAATTTGTGTGATTGAAGAATGCGTTTTGGTCTAAGTCTTGGGTGTCGTTCTAGTTGACCTTAGTGATCATTGTAGTACACTCTAGTGATAGAATTGGGTCCTTTGTAATCAAGTTTGTGTTTGAAATTAATTAAGTGTTAATTGAGATTATTGGAACACTTTAATTGTGCGTTGTGGGTACATTTCGCTTTCTTGGTGACTTCTTGGTATGATTCCCTACTTTGGAATCAATGGTTGTTTATCGTGCTAGTATTTTATTACTTAGCCTTTACGTGAAAGTCCAACTGGTATTTTGTGTGTGTTTGGGCGATGCGAAACATTATGATGGCACGGCCAAGTCCATTGTGATGTTGACCATTGTTTTGCCCCATTATTACCCTCCTCCAGATTGGCCTTGGATGTGAGAAGAGCTAGCTCCTTTGTGTGCATTTTAGCTTTACTTGGAGCATGACTTTGTGGCATGTCTCCCGTCCCTTGTGACACTTCATTTGGTTATTGGTTCCGGTACCGGGGGATTTCTCTTCAGCTTTCATGCTATTATGAAGATGATGATTTGTTGATTATTGAAGCTGCGCAGCGACCTTTATTTTGTTCTTCGGTTTGGAAAACCTTGGCTATATCCTTTGTTATGTGTTTATTTCCGCTGCTATCTGTTATGTGATAAATGCTATGTGCTATGTGATATTTATTATTGCTTATTGCTTCTTGCATCATAGCATGTCATGTAGTTGCATTAGTAACTTATTGAGATTTATCTCACCCCCTTTTTTTTATCTTTGTTTTTCCTTAACACCCCCCCCCCCAGGTGCTAAGGATTAGTCTCGCTGATCACGAGAAAGAGGACGTCGAGTGTGGTTACATTCTTTTGGGGAAAGTTGTTATAGGTTGGTTTACATTATATCAATGTGTAACCTTTTGGGGATATTTGTACCAAACATTGACGTCACTAGGATTTGTGTATTTTGTAACTTTGGTGTATAAGCTTATAGAGTTTATACTAGTTTTACTTTGTTGGTCAAGTTGATTTACAAAACCTTGTGTTATCATCTTTTGGGTATAAAAGGAAATTTTTATCTCCATTATTTTAGAGTTTATTGTTTAAGTCGACGTCCAGCTCGCGGTCTCGGGCCCGCGGGGTTCGGGGTCACGACAATTAGAACTTCTTGAGCTTGTCGAGGTTGACCTCCTTTGGCAGCTGGTCACCATCTAAATCCACGAGTCGGACTGCACCGCCGCTTAGTATCTTTTTGACCACGTACGGACCGATCCATCGGGGTCCCCATTTCCCCAGGGGATTCATGGCATTAGGAGGATGTAATCTTAAGACCAAATCTCCCACATTGATGTTTCGAGGCTTCACCTTTCTGTTGAAAGCTCTTGCCATCCTTTGCTGATACGCCCTTGTGCGTTCGAGTGCTCTTAGCCTTTTCTCGTCGAGTAAGGCTAGCTGTTCATATCGACTTTGCATCCAGTCGACCTCGTTGACTTGATTCTCGAGGAGGACCCGTAGAGATGGGACTTCAAGTTCGATTGGGAGTACGGCTTCCGAACCATAGACTAATACATAAGGAGTTTCTCCTGTCGCTGACCGTATTGATGTGCGGTAGCCCCACAATGCTAATGGTAACTTCTCGGGCCAATCCCTTCCTGTTGAGGCCATTTTCTTGACGATGGTCTCGATGGTCTTATTTGCTGCTTCAACCGCGCCATTTGCTTGGGGACGGTAAGGAGATGACTTATGCTTGGTGATCTTGTATTCTACCAAAAAGTGCATCCATTTCCTTCTCAAAGTGAGAGCCGTTGTCGGAAATGATTTCATGAGGCATGCCGTATCGGCACATGATATTAATCTTTACAAATTCGGCCACTTTCTTGGCGTTGAGGGTCCGATAGGCTTGTGCTTCGACCCACTTTGTGAAGTAGTCGACGTCCACTAGGACGAATGACTGCCCATTGCTTCTGGCAGGATGGACTTTACCGATGATGTCTATCCCCCAACAAGAGAAAGGCCAAGGTGTGACCATGTTGTAAAGTTGCGAGGGTGGAGCATGTTGCAGATTAGCATGGAATTGGCACTTGGCACACCATTTGACTTTCTCGATACAGTCTCGTTCCATAGTGCTCCAATAGTAACCAATGCGGAGTATCTTCTTGACTAGCATAAACCCATTCATGTGGGGTCCACACTCTCTTTCGTGCACTTCACACATTATCTCTTGAGCTTCGGCCTCATTGGCGCATAAGAGATTGATCCCGTCGTGGTGCCTTTTGTAGTTCGGTCCCCAATCAGTACGTACCGAGAGGCTAGCCTTTGCAGAGCCGCTTGAGACTTCTTATTGCTATTCTCGGGATAAGTGCCATCTTTGAGGAAATTCATGATATCCGAATACCATGGAGAGTTTGTTTGAACCTCATTGATCTCGATACTCATGCAGTAAGCCGGACTGTTCCTTCGGGCAATTTTGAAAGGCTTCACCATTTTTCCTTTGGGCATTTCGACTAATGAAGCTATGGTGTCCAGTGCATCAGCGAAGCGATTTTTATCCCTTGGCAGGTAGTTGAAAGTGATCTCTTGGAATTTTTCAACCAATTCTTCAAGGTGCTGACCATACTGTTGGAGGGTCGGGTCTTGGATTCGCCATTTACCCGATTGCTGATTGATAAGGAGCAAAGAGTCGCCGAATACTTCTAGTTCCGTGACGTTTCTTTCGAGAGCTGCTTCGAGCCCTGCTATGCATGCTTCGTACTCGGCAATGTTGTTGGTAGCTTCGAATTCCAGACGGATGGCAATGGGAGTGTAGATGTCTTTTGGATCGACAAGCAATACTCCTATACCAAAACCGTGTTTATTGGCGGCGCCATCGAAAAAAAGTTGCCACTATTTTCCTCGGTTGCAGTACAAATTAAATGCTCGTTGGGGAACTGTACGTCTTCCCCCTTCACTTCGTCACATGGGAATTCGGCAAGCTGATCACTAAACACTTTCCCCCTGACGGATTTTAGTGTGACGTAAGTGATATCATAGCCGGCGAGCATGGAATACCATTTGGCTATTCTTGTTGACATGAAAGGCTTCTCGAAGATGTAGCGGAGCGGGTCCACCTTTGCTACTAGCTTGATCGGAAAAGCTTCCATATAGTGTTTGAGCTTTTGAGTAACCCAAACCAATGCTGCACATGACTTCTCTACAGAGTAGTTCTTTTCGCCTCCTTGCAATCGGCGACTGGCAAAATAAATGGCATTCTCCTTTGTGGACTCTCGTTGCTCTTGTGCTAACATAGCCCCTTGGGCTTCATCATTGACAGTGAGATAGAGAAAAAGAGGCTTCTCCCTGTGCGGCGGAACTAGAACAGGAGGGCACGTCAAGTAATGCTTCACTTAGTCGAAGGCTTCTTAGCACGCGTCGGTCCATTCTAGAGCCACATTCTTCTTGAGTAGCTTGAAGATTGGCGCACACATGGAAGTGAGTTGGTGCACAAACCGACTGATGTATTGCAGTCTGCCCATGAAACCTTTGATCTCTTTCTGCGTCTTTGGATGAGGCATGTCAATGATTGCCTTGATTTTGGAGGGATCTACTTCAATTCCACTTTCAGTGACCATATAGCCAAGGACTTTGCCTCGGATAACCCCGAACGTGCACTTTGCAGGGTTGAGCCTCATTTTGTGTTGACGAAGCCTTTCGAAGAAATTACGGAGATCGATTAAATGTTGACCATCGGTCCCTTTGGAGTGAATGATCATTTCGTCCACATAGACCTCGATTTCTTTGTGAATCATATCGTGGAACAAGTCTGTCTCGGCTCTTTGGTAGGAAGCCCCAGCGTTTCTTAACCCGAATGGCATGAATGTGTAGCAAAAGGTACCCCACGGTGTTGTGAAGGCTGTCTTATGTTGATCTTCCTCGGCCATGAGAATCTGATTGTACCCAGCGAACCCATCCACGAATGAGCGAACCTCGTAGGCAGCAGTGGATTCGACCAGCATGTCGATGTTAGGGAGTGGAAAATCATCTTTCGGGGAAGCTTTGTTCAAATCCTGGAAGTCCACAGAAACTCAAACCTTGCCATTTGCCTTTCTGACTATCACGATGTTGGCTAACCATGTCGGATACTCGATAACCTTGATGAAACCCACACTGAGGAGCTTCTCGATCTCTTCTTTGACTTGCAGAGATCATTCTGGCTTGATCTTTCTGAGCTTCTGCTTTACTGGCTTGGCATCTTCTCTGATCGGAATTCTGTGCTCCGCTACCTTTATGTCCAAACCCGGCATGTCTTTGTATGACCATGCGAACACATCCACAAATTCTCTGAGCAGTGCAGTCAGTCTGTCTCTGTCGTCCCTCTTGAAGAAGCTTCCGATCTTAGTTTCCCTTGGCTCTTCGTCGGTACCCAGATTAACAACATGCAATTCTTTGTCAGCCCCTGGACCATTTTCACCACGACTACGGACCTGTTGAGCAAGTTCATTTAAGTATGTTGTGTTTTCGTGGTCTATTTCATCATAATTTGAATCGTTATTAACTTGTTCATTAAGTTCATTATTAGTTAATTCATCATTTATGATATTTGCAATCTCAGGGTACTCATAAATATCAAATTTTTCATTAACAAAGAAAGGAAACACACGCTCGGCTATGGCCTCCATATCCTCTTGGGTGAGGGTATTAGATACACTCTCGGACTCGAAAGTAAGTGTGAGCCGCTCTTCCTTTGTTGCTGTGCGGGGTATGCAACCCATTTCTTGGACTAAGAATTCCTCGAATACCACGGGCCCTTTCGTAGAATACCAATTGTTGATCGGCTCGGAGCTTGGCGGGATCTCACTGATAGTCTCATTCATGATGACGGTGTCATGGATTGCGTTGACTTGGCATTCATTCATTATGGCAAGCTCTTCGAACATGGAGGCTAAATCTGTCGGTTCTTCCCCCACGATGATTTCTGTCTTGGACTCTATAGTCACCTTCCTTCCCCACCATTCACGGGGCAACATGGGAGTTGGTTCCCTTTCGGATTCCTGGATCTCACAATCGGAGAAGATTTCGAGACCGGGCTTTTTGACACCCTTATTGTTAACCCATGGTTCGGGAAAGAACATGTATGGAACGTCTTCCCCTTGGCGGACAAAATAGCCATTCAACGTCTTGCGGTAAGGCCTTAGATTAGGGACCTCATAACGACGGCCTTCTTTACGAGCTCAGGCCTTTTCATTCTTGATCGCTTGCTCTTGTTTCAAGTCCTCTCTGGAAGGCTCGTACCCCAAAACGAATGTGTTCTTGAAAATGGGACTTGCACAGGATGTAGGATTCCTTGTTGATATTTCCCTAGGCCTAAACCAGGGAAGTAATCCATATTCCTCATCATGCGGAGGACTTTGTGATTGCTGGGGGTCCATGATCTGTTTCCCCCTTCTTTGTCAATGGCGTTGATTGAGACACCGGAGAGAGTGGAGTCTGGTAAACCATGCTGAACTTGGTGGACGGGCTCACCTTTCCTGTGGATAGTGACGTTTTCGGCCATGACGGTCACTATTTCATCACCATTTCGGATCTTGACACATTGATGGAGAGTTGACGGGACGGCATTAGAACTGTGAATACATGGTCGACCCAAAAGCAAGTTGAACGAGGCCGGGATGTCAAGCACTTGGAATGGAACGGACATGACCATGCTCCCAAACTCAATGTCTATTTCGATCATGCCCATGACTGTACGGGCGGTGCTGTCATAACCTCGGATTACTTGAGCAGAGGGCTTCAATTCAGAATCCTTAAGCCCCAGTATGCCCATGATTCTGCCAGGCATGAGGTTGACTGCGGAACCACCGTCCACTAAGACTCTTGAGATGGGCCTCCCCCTTGCTCGTACCTTGAGGTAAATAGCCTCGTTGTGGTCGGAACCAAATGGTGGAAGGTCCATATCGGTAAAGGTGATGACGTTGCCAAAATGAATGTGACCGATCATTGCCGTGAGGTCCTCGGGAGTAGTAACAGGAGAAATTGATGTATCATCGAGATTTCGGATGACAAGATCTCGGTGTTTCTTTGAGGATGCGATGAGGTCCCAAATAGAGATGTTGGCTTGAGTTTTCTTGAGTTGGACAAGTAGAGGATCTTCGGGAGTGTCGCGAGCTTGCGGCCTTTGAGAAGAGGAGCTTGGTGCGGAAGTGGAAGGGTTGCTTGCTATGACTCGACCGGATCGAGTTAGCATGTTGACGTTCCCATCTTGCTTCTTTTTCCTATTCTCTAGTACTTCCCTCATTACCTCATCGTAAGTCACAACATAACAAGAATTGTCAAGTTTATTCATAACATTGGGGCCCCCATTCACAATTGGGATTGAATGGGTGGTCCCCTCGAGTTCTCCTATCTCTATTACATTGACATGTTCGCCATTAGTCACTACAAATTCTTTCTTGTCTATGAGATCTTGAATGACATTGCGGAGAACGAAGCATTCCTCGGTGGTGTGGCCACTATATTGGTGGTAGCCACAATATTTGTGGTGCGCATGATTGGGGTGACCGTCTTGGGTTGGTACCCTTGTACGGGTGTGACTTGACCCTTTGCTTTGAGGACTTCGAAAGCTTCGATTTGAGTCATGCCTTGGAGAGGCGTGTAGACAAGGTCATTTCGAGACTTCTTCCCTTGGGGTGGAGGAACCTTTTTGTAATTCCCCTTGTTGATAGTGATGGCGTTGACCGAGGCCTCTTTTGTGGAGTTGGAAGCGGCCTTGTAGCGGTAGGTAGGAGCACTTTTCTTGACTTCCTTGAGCAACTCGTCCATTCGGACCCCCGCCTCATACATTTGGGAGAAATCCGCATAGCAAGCCCCACTTAGGTGGGTGCGGAGATCAATTTTGAGACATTTGAGAAAGATGTCCATTTTCTCCTTGGTATTTGGCCTTTCCACAATCTCGGAGAGTTTATCATTCAATCTTCTTGTGAAGTCGATGAAGGACTCGTGGTCTCGTTGAGTAGTGTTCTCTAGCTCTTTCCTTATGGGACGGTGAGTGGTGTTGCCTTGGTATTGGTTCTTGAAGGAAAGCATGGCGGAGTCCCAATCAAGACGGACAGTGAGTGGGAGAGTAGCATACCAATCTTTTGCCGCCCCCTCAAGAGTGAGAGGAAAGCATTGAGCCATCACCTTGGGGGAGACCTTCTTCGGAACCATTTCCCAAATATAAGTCTCAATGTGAACCATAGGACAAGAGTTGCCCTTGAATTTGCTTATGTCGGGCATCTTGAACTTATCTGGAAGAGCGGCCATAGTACTCATGAGGATGGATGATTGATAAAGGCTTGTGTCGGAGCCTTTCCCCATATTGAGCCTATTGAATTTTTGGTCGATGTAGGCCATGATAGAATCCACCATTTTGGGCTCATTGTTCTCGGAACTTGGCTCTCCCACTATCTTGGTGCGGGTGTTGACATAAGGACTTTTTAACAAACCTTCGGTCCATTCGGATTCGTCATCGTCATTTTTGCTCTTCCCCTTGGCAAGATTAGTGAGCTTTTCTTTCATTAGCTCCATCTCGGCCTCGTGGGCCTCCCTTTGGCTGTCGAGGTGGGATTGCCAAATGTCGTCTTTGCTTTGTGCCTCCTTATTAAGGGTGGAGACTTGCTCTTGGAGGAGTTGGACCATGGTTGCGAGTTGCTCGAGAGTCATGGTATTGTTGGTGTTGGAACCGCCGGCCATTGTTGATGTAGGAGCTGTTGGAGTGATCTCTTCACGGACTAACCGATTTGCCGAATCCCGGTAGACTCTGTAAGTACCAATTGAACCTATATTGCAGAAGAGGCCCTTGTCAGTCTTGAGTAACACTTGCGGTCCACGAAGAGGCTTAGAACACACAGTTGGGCACACGACTCGAACCACATAAGAAAAGACTCTTTTTTTTTTCTATAAGTCGGAGGGAATGGATCCCTTTTGGGGTTTCTAAGAAAATAATGGAATCGTCAAACTAGTATATAGACCATCTCACGGTCCCATATACTCATCGGATTCCATCGCGTTTGTGAATCCTACATGTATCGGGATTAAACTAAATTAATGTAGTAAAGCATACATGCGGGGACGGATTTTTATTTTCGTCCAAAATAACCACTTTTGGGGACGGATTTTTATTGCGTCCGTTTCAACAAGTTGGCATGTATGATTTGAAGACATTAGTTTAGGGAAATCTCGGTACATGGAAACCGACTTGAGTCACGGAGTGTTAGACCCTAATTAGAATTGTGTGGCTTGTGCTCGGCTTGAATATGAGGCTCAAAGGTCACCCCCGGCATGTAGTCATGAACTACGCCACGGGCTGAGGTTTACCGCTTCGAAAGAGCCAAGGTCGAGTGGAGCTTGAAACTTCCTAGGACGGGCCTCGACGGGTTTGGGGTTGGACTTGTGCGACTCGATAGTGAGCAGTTGATAAGAATTGTGCGCGTAGTGTGAGGTCTAACAAGTGACAAAACATTTTTTTTTCAAAGGAAATAAAAAAAAAAAATAAGCAGGTAATTTACAACTTTCGAATCACCCGTGTGACCGATAAAATAGAACATAAAATTAAAACAGTCCGAAGTTCAGAATAACCACTGATGCAGGAAACTGTGCCCACACCCCCATCATACTGCTCTGTTCTGAGACCTGTTTCTGTTCTGGGAACCAACCCAGAAGCGTGCGCCTCTGAGTGTTGATACGAGACGCGCGCGCATTGTCACGCCCCGGAAATTCCAAAAATCCATAAACATAAAATTTACATAATGTACATCTCCAAAATGCAAAATACCAAACCGGGCGCGTGAATTCAACTATAAACTAATATCAACAAACAATACCTCAACGAGATTATAACTCGGAGACTAGAACAAACGCGGAAGCAAGAAAAACTGTTAATAATATAAATTCCCAAAGGATAATAGTATATACATAACCCTGGACGACCACGACCTTTCAACCATATACAAAGAGGCTCTGATGAGCAACTACCCCAAAGGCGATCAACCTGCTCAGAAGACTCCCATACAACGGATCTCAAACGATACCACTTGCTTTCCTGGGGGGGGTTAAGGAAAAACAATTTGAAACAAAAAACGGGGTGAGATAAAATCTCAGTAAGTTACTAATGCAGCTACATGGCATAATATCATGCAAATCAACAATATAACTGAACAAGTAAATCACATAACAACAAATGAGAAAGCTCCCCATCGCCAACTGTCCCGTACCAGTTGGAAATAACGACTAACTCATCATGCAGCACATAAGACTGAAATAAACACGTAACAAAGGATACTGAGCCAAGGTTTCACCGAACTGATAGAACGATCGCTGCGCAGCTTCAACCGATCAACCAATCAACAATAGCAGCATAACAACTGAAGAGAACCCCGGCCAGAACCGACCAATCAATCCATCAACCCATCAAACCATCTTCATAGTAGCATAAAAGCTGAAGAGAAATCCCCAGTACCGGAACAATAACCATAAGAGTGTCACAAAGGACAAGAGCCATGCCACAAAGTCATGCTCGGTAGCTAGATACATTCACAAAGGAAGCTAACTTATCTCTTCCAAGGCCAATCTGGAAAAGGGGTATAGTAAGGGCAAACAATGGTCAACATTATAAAGGACTTGGCTTTGCCATTATAATCTTTCCCATCGCCCGATGCAACAAATATGCCAGCTGGGCTTCCAAATAAATGCTAAGTAATAAATACTAGCTTAATTAAACAACTTAGGGTTCCAAAGTAGGGAACCACACCAATTAATCACCATAAAGATGCAAACGATTACTCATGAAGAGTTCAACAACCACGAACACAAGAAGTTTCTCATAAAAGCACAACAACGATAAACGGAATTTCTCATAAAGAGCACAACAACATTGATCATTAAAACAAGATGATTCCAAGACAAGGACCCATACCAAACACAACCTAAAGATGATACCCACGAGTTATTCATAAAGAGCACAACCCAAACGGTCGCTCACCAATGGCACAATGACTATTACCAAAATGACCCTAAACATTTACTCATAAAGATATACTAGGACTATGAACTCAACCATCTCATCACACCTGGAATTCCAAAGTAGGAAATCAGAATGAATACACCTTAAGGTTAATCAAACCGTAAGTACCCAATCGCCAATTCACACTTTACCTCCATCCATAACGAACCAATTCTAAACACCCCAAACGAATCCAAAAGGTTACCCTTATTAGAACATGATCACGACCGGACTAAACCCTACACTTTAGTGTCCAAAACAACCCTCTAGGTACTATAGGATATCACCTAAAACCTAGACCAAGTCTTATTCTAAAATCAATCCGATCAGTAAAATAACTTTCAATTAAAGGGTCTCAAAGTATTAAATCCTCACTTATATAACAAAGATGATCATAACAACTCAATAAAGTCACTCAATTGGATTTACAAAACTTGTTCACAATGGATCGATACAACTCCTCTTAACCTCAAACACCCAATAAAATCCCGAAGTATAAAACTTATAACTTAACTTAACAACCTATACCATCTTTTAGTACTCGAAGATAGCTTCGAAACGATAGTTTACACGCCTAAAACGGAGTCCGGATGAGAAAGTTATGGCCTCCGGAAGATCGAACGAAAAACGGACAAACTGGAAAAAGAGGGGTGCGCGCGCCTCCCTAAAAAGGGGTGCGCGCGCCTCCCTTGATCAGAAGGCTGTGTTTTTGAAGCATAAAAGGGTGCGCACGCCTCCCAAAACATGGTGCGCGCGCCTCCTTCCCCGGAGGGACGAAATCCGGCCAAAATTCTGGGTTTCTTCCAAAAATCTACCCAAACTAAAACCAAACCAAAATCTAACACATCCAACAAGTATAACAAGGTACTAGAACAACTTATAAGTCTAAAATGACTCATATAACATCTATTAGACAACCTAAACCAAGAGATGATCCAAACACCCAATTCTCACAAAAATGGATAGTTTTACAAATAAATTCCAAATCAACCAAAGAAGCCATATATGTCAACTAGAGCATCAATGGAGTTAAAGATGAACATTTTTTGCATAAATGGGGGAAAAGCAACTTACTTGGCCCGAAATCAAAGTTCTCCAAATCAAGATTTTCTTGGCTCCAAACGACCACCTCAACGATCTAAGCATTTTCATAAAATGAGAAATAAGAAAAGAAGAAGGGAAGATGACTAAAAAGAAGAGAGAAGGGGAGAGCTTTCTTACCTTCAACAAATGGAGGAGAGAGAGAGAGAGAGAGAAAGGAGTGTGTGCTGGAGAGAGGGAGAAGTGAGGGAGAAATGAGGGAGGAGAGGGGAGAGGGGAAAAGAGGGAGTAAGTAAGAGGATTTAAGGAATTTACACATAGACCCCCTCCCCTACACACTAACTCAATCATCTTATATTCCCCACTAACATATAAGACTCAACACTTCTACACTAGCACAAATGGCCCAAATAAAATGCTAGGCATAAATTATTAAGAAACACAAAATGCACCATAATTATTTAAATAAATAAATAAATAATTTAAATAAATAAATAAGAAATAATAAATAATTAAATATTTATTACTACGAAAATAGAGGCGGGTTTTCGGGTCGTTACAGTCTACCCTCCTTAAAAAGAATTCGCCCGCGAATTCACTAATCAAAATCGCAACGCGCGGTCATAATGAGGCGACAAAATATCAATTCGCATAAAGCACTCATATCCTCTATCAAGTACCAATTAAATATTTCATACATCGTCCCCACGACTCAAATAAACCAACACATTTGAACACATACGCATCTCAAGTATACTCGTATCAAACATTCTAAAGTTAACTTCCTCTTTCATCCCGAATTTCAAATTCTCAAGACTATCACTTGTTCACCAATTCTAGGACATAGCTGATTCGATCCTGATTAACATTACGCTCTCCATCAACCCTTAAATCGTCAACATCCATAAGTTTTACTTTTCCGGTTCATCTACACACATTGACGATCTATACATCAACCCGCGTAATCATACTACTACCCGAATAAATAAGAGAAGGAATGGGGCTGACGATTATTGTCACCCAATAACTCAATGATATAATCAAAAATCCACTGTTATCAACTATCCGGTCAAATGCGATTCCACTACCACACTCACTTTCCTTATAAGATAAAACATAATACAGTCATAACCTTTGAACTTCTCAACTACTAGCATTACCTCATACTTAGTTTTCTAAGGAAATATATCCATCAACTTTTGATAGTCCGTTATCATAACGTTTCAACTTGGTTCCAAAAATAAAATATAATATAACCCGCTAATGTAAAATCACTAAAATCACAACCAATTCTAAGTGACAGATAGCTCCACTTATCAAGCGTTAATCCTCAAAATATATGCAAATACTTTATCACCCAAAATCGCAGAATCCAGATTACTCCTAAACACAATTCTCGAGATACTTCAGACTCGTCTTACCCATGACCTTAATTGCACTGCAAGGATACTCCATTAGATCGGATATTTAGGATTACTCCTCAGAAATTCAAAATATTTAAACCATCTCGACCTTAATCAACTTCTTACTATACAAGGATAAAGAAATTTTCCATCCCCAAAATTTTCACCGTAGTGGCTATATCTTCAAGGATTACCACTATAGTGCTTTCACTCTAATTAACACCTTAAACTAAAGGTACGATATAAACCCAAAATTCTTAACACAAAATGCCCACTTAAATCCACGTTAAACTACCATCAATACATTACTCCCATTCTGGAAAGCCTAATACAATTCCACGTACTCAGTAGTCCGCAAACAACACAAATTTTATCTTCAAAAGATTTCCTCTAACTCCCATTTAAATTAATAATCCGTGCTTACCAAAAAAAAAAAAGGAATGATTATAACTTCCGCAATAGACTCATAACTCATTTTGCTTTAACTCAACTCCAATCATGTACTAAAATGATCCCAAACAAGTTAAGTATTTCCTCATACTAAACAATTCTGATGCACTCACAAAGATGTACCAAAAGTAAAGAAAAATCTCTTATTGAGAAATTCTCAAATTGAATCTGTAACTCTTTTAACCCAACCGATACTATATGTTCACCGATTTACCTATCAGTATTATAGCCCATATCAACTCATCATATAACCCAAGTTCCCTATCGGTCAAGCGACATATCGCACCCAGTATAAATTATACTCAAGGCTTCAACATTAGTATTGCCAACTGAATAAGCTAAATTCCCAGCACAACCTTATAATAAAGATTTTCAAATTTTCAATATAGAACCTGAACATTATATATACATACTTAGTATGCTCCTAAACAAGTCAAACACACTAATATGGAATTATTCCCCACCTGTCGATGGCACCCAAGAAATCTGGGACACATTGAAAGCTAGGCCATACTACTTAACTCGTCAATATCCTGTATAGGTGTCATAACCAAATCACCTTAGCTCTATCAGTAGCAATCACGAAATTTCGTACTCGAGAATACACCTCAACATAAACCTCTTAATAAGAACAAACATACGAATATAGCGCAAGACATTTCCACTTTACAAAATAGGTACGTCCAAGCCTTCAAAACTCGCACTCTCGATTCCCAAACCAACTAACCCCAATGGAACCAACAATATTGACACCAATCCTATACTTGATATACCACAAGAGAAGGAACACTCGACGTCAATATCACGACTTATAACTCAACCGACTTCTACCTTAACCTCATCCTTCATGAAAACTTAGTTTTCTAAACCGCTCAAACTTGTAACACCCAAGTATTGAAACCTATTCAATATCAGAGTTCTTATTCTCTTTCAAGTTCTAAAACCATTGCTCTGATACCAACTGTCACGCCCCGAAAATTCCAAAAATCCATAAACATAAAATTTACATAATGTACATCTCCAAAATGCAAAATACCAAACCGGGCGCGTGAATTCAACTATAAACTAATATCAACAAACAATACCTCAACGAGATTATAACTCGGAGACTAGAACAAACGCGGAAGCAAGAAAAACTGTTAATAATATAAATTCCCAAAGGATAACAGTATATACATAACCCTGGACGACCACGACCTTTCAACCATATACAAAGAGGCTCTGATGAGCAACTACCCCAAAGGCGATCAACCTGCTCAGAAGACTCCCGATACAACGGATCTCAAACGATACCACTTGCTTTCTTGGGGGGGGGGGGGTTAAGGAAAAACAATTTGAAACAAGAAACGGGGTGAGATAAAATCTCAGTAAGTTACTAATGCAGCTACATGGCATAATATCATGCAAATCAACGATATAACTGAACAAGTAAATCACATAACAACAAATGAGAAAGCTCCCTATCGCCAATTGTCCCATACCAGTTGGAAATAATGACTAACTCATCATGCAGCACATAAGACTGAAATAAACACGTAACAAAGGATACTGAGCCAAGGTTTCACCGAACTGATAGAACAATCGCTGCGCAGCTTCAACCGATCAACCAATCAACAATAGCAGCATAACAACTGAAGAGAACCCCGGCCAGAACCGACCAATCAATCCATCAACCCATCAAACCATCTTCATAGTAGCATAAAAGCTGAAGAGAAATCCCCGGTACCGGAACAATAACCATAAGAGTGTCACAAAGGACAAGAGCCATGCCACAAAGTCATGCTCGGTAGCTAGATACATTCACAAAGGAAGCTAACTTATCTCTTCCAAGGCCAATCTGGAAAAGGGGTATAGTAAGGGCAAACAATGGTCAATATTATAATGGACTTGGCTTTGCCATTATAATCTTTCCCATCGCCCGATGCAACAAATATGCCAGCTGGGCTTCCAAATAAATGCTAAGTAATAAATACTAGCTTAATTAAACAACTTAGGGTTCCAAAGTAGGGAACCACACCAATTAATCACCATAAAGATGCAAACGATTACTCATGAAGAGTTCAACAACCACGAACACAAGAAGTTTCTCATAAAAGCACAACAACGATAAACGGAATTTCTCATAAAGAGCACAACAACATTGATCATTAAAACAAGATGATTCCAAGACAAGGACCCATACCAAACACATCCTAAAGATGATACCCATGAGTTATTCATAAAGAGCACAACCCAAACGGTCGCTCACCAATGGCACAATGACTATTACCAAAATGACCCTAAACATTTACACATAAAGATATACTAGGACTATGAACTCAACCATCTCATCACACCTGGAATTCCAAAGTAGGAAATCAGAATGAATACACCTTAAGGTTAATCAAACCGTAAGTACCCAATCGCCAATTCACGCTTTACCTCCGTCCATAACGAACCAATTCTAAACACCCCAAACGAATCCAAAAGGTTACCCTTATTAGAACATGATCACGACCGGACTAAACCCTACATTTAGTGTTCCAAAACAACCCTCTAGGTACTATAGGATATCACCTAAAACCTAGACCAAGTCTTATTCTAAAGTCAATCCGATCAGTAAAATAACTTTCAATTAAAGGGTCTCAAAGTATGAAATCCTCACTTATATCACAAAGATGATCATAACAACTCAATAAAGTCACTCAATTGGATTTACAAAACTTGTTCACAATGGATCGATACAACTCCTCTTAACCTCAAACACCCAATAAAATACCGAAGTATAAAACTTATAACTTAACTGAACAACCTATACCATCTTGTATTACTCGAAGAGAGCTTCGAAACGATAGTTTACACGCCTAAAACGGAGTCCGGATGAGAAAGTTATGGCCTCCGGAAGATCGAACGAAAAACGGACAAACTGGAAAAAGAGGGGTGCGCGCGCCTCCCTAAAAAGGGGTGCGTGCGCCTCCCTTGAACAGAAGGCTGCGTTTTTTGAAGCAGAAAAGGGTGCGCACGCCTCCCAAAACATGGTGCGTGCGCCTCCTTGCCCGGAGGGACGAAATCCGCCCAAAATTCTGGGTTTCTTCCAAAAATCGACCCAAACTAAAACCAAACCAAAATCTAACACATCCAACAAGTATAACAAGGTTGTCGCGACCCCGGACCCCGCGGCCCGAGATCGCGAGCTGGACGTCGACTTAGAACCAAAACGTAGAAATACCGAAGTTAAAAATTTCGTTTAATACCAAAAGGTGATAACACAAGGTTTTACAAATCCAAGTTTAAATCAACAAAGTACATCTAACATAAGCTCCACAGCTTATACCCAAAAGAATAAAATATACAATTCTTAATGACGTCAATAATGATAAAACTATCCCCAAAAAGTTATACATTTAAATAATGTAAACCGATCCATAACAACCTGCCCCAAAATCTCAAACCTCTCGACGTCCTCCTCGATCCGAGAATCCTAATCCTTTTCCTCCTGGAGGGGGGTTAAGGAAAAACAATTTGAAACAAGAAACGGGGTGAGAATAAATCTCAGTAAGTTACTAATGCAACTACATGCCATGCTATGCAATAACCAATAGCAATTAACATATGACAGATAGCAGCGGAATAATAAGTGACATGCTGTCAAACAGTAACATCCAATAATCAATCATATAAATAAACATATAACAACAAATGAGAGGCTCCCTATCGCCAACCGTCCCATACCGGTTGGAAATAACGACCAGCTCATCATGCAACACATGAAGCTGAAATAAACACTCATAAGTGGATACATAGCCAAGGTTTTCCAAACCGGAACATCCAAATAAAGGATCGCTGCGCAGCTTCAATAATCAACAATCAACATCTTCATAGCAGCATGAAAGCTCGAAGAGAAAACCCCGGTACCGGAACCAATAACCATAAAAGTGTCACAAAGGACAAGGACCATGACACAAAGTCATGCCCGCTAGCCAGATACATTCACAAAGGAACGCTGACTTAACCTTTCCAAGGCCAATCTGGAGAAGGGGTAAAGAAGGGGGCAAAACAATGGTCAACATTATAATGGACTTGGCTTTGCCATTATAATCCTTCCCATCGCCCGATGCAACAAATATGCCAGCTGGGCTTCCAAATAAATGCTAAGTAATAATAATTTAGCATGAATGAACAACTTAAGGTTCCAAAGTAGGGAACCAATCCAATTAAATCACCATAAAGATGCAAACGGTTACTCATGAAGAGTTCAACAACAACGAACAGAAGAAGTTTCTCATAAAAGAGCACAACAACGATAAACGGAATTTCTCATAAAGAGCACAACAACATTGATCATTAAAACAAGATGATTCCAAGACAAGGCACGTACCAAATACCTCCTAAATATGATACCCACAAGTTAATCATAAAGAGCACAACCCAAATGGTCGCTCACAATTAGCACAATTACTATTACCAAAATGACCCTAGACATTTACTCATAAAGATATACTAGAACCATGAACTCAACCATCTCTTACACCTGGAATTCCAAGTAAGAAATCCGAATGAATACACCTTAAGGTTAATCAAACCGTAGGTACCCAATTGCCAATTCACGCTTTACCTCCGTTCATAATGAACCCATTCTAAACACCCCAAACGAATCCAAAAGGTTACACTTATTAGGATATGATCACGACTGGACTAAACCCTACACTTTGGTGTTCAGTAACCACCCTCTAGGTACTATAGGACATCGCCTAAAACCTAGACCAAGACTCACTCGAAAATCAATTCGATTGGAACAATCACGAACGCATCATAAGATGCCCAAACTTATACCAGATGATCTTCACAAAGATAAGTCAAACCAACGATACCTCAATAAGACGTTCCAAATCCCAATTAACACTTAATTAATTTCAAACACAAACTTGATCACAAGGGACCCAATTCTATCACTAGAGTGCACTACAATGTTCACTAAGGTCAACTAGGAGGACACCCAAGATTTAGACCAAAACACGTTCTTCAATCACACAAATTAACAAAAATGTAAATTTTCAGAGGACTGTGCGGCGCCGCCCAAAGTGGGTTGTGCGGTCGCCCAAAAAGTCCCAAAACAAGAACAAAAGCTTTCAGAAAGATGCGCGGCCGCCCAGGAAGTTTTGTGCGGTCGCACAATGCTCTGGATTTCCAGAAATCGGGAAGAACAACATGGGTTCTTCCATTTTCAAACCCAAAACACAATCAACCCAAAATCCAATATTCCAACTCATATACTAAAGTGCCAAAACAACTTATAAGTCTAAAAAGACTCCCAAAACAACATTTAACAACCGAAATCAAGAATCAAACCCAACATTCAAGATTTCACCATTTTTGATCAAAAACCCAAATAAATTCCAAACAAATTCGAAACTCATCCAAACTTCAAATGGAACACATCAAACAATATCTAAGCATGATATGAACATTTTAGCATTAAAATGGGGAAAAGTAACTTACCCGGATTTTCTCAAAGTTGCCGGAACTCGAATATTTTTGGCTTCCTACGATCCTATCGACGATCTAAACAAGATTCATGTTTTAAGAAATGAGAAATAATGAGAGGAAGATAGCTAAAATGAAGAGAGAAGGAAGAGAGAAAAACTTACCTTTTCTATGGAAGAGAGAGAGAGAAGTGACTGGGAATGGGAGAGAGTGAGGGAGAAGATGAGTAGAAGGAGTAGTTAAAACCTTTTTCATAAACTTACACTTAGGCCCCTTCTTCCACACTACACACAAATACTTGCACTCCCTACTAATTATTAAGACCCAACACTTCTACACTAGCACAAATGACTCAAATAAAATGCTAGGCACAATTTATTATGACACATAAAGTGCACACATAAATATTTAAATAAATAATAATTTAAATAAATAAATAAGCAAATAAATAAATAACAATTATTTATTACCAATAAAATAGAGCCTAGTTTTCGGGTCGTGACATTCACTCCCCCTTAAAGAAAATTCGACCCGAATTTTAACGAGACTTACCCGAAAGACCCAATAGCTACGGATACGATAGTTCCGCCATTTCTCAAATTCCTCAATTGTCCATTCTAAACCACCACGTAGTAACCCTAAATAATGTTCACAATACCACGACCTCTCGCACATAACTTCCTTCAATCATAACCTTCACTACTAATTAGAATCCATAATCAAAATTGGAGAATCCCAATTGCTTCCAAACATAACTCTCGAGATATCCCAAGCTCACCTTATTCACAACCTTAATTACACTGCAAAGGTGTTTCCTTTTGTAAATCGCATACTTAGTAGTATTCCCCAGAAATTCAAAACATCACCATCCCGAGCCTAATTAGCTTTTAAAAATATAAAAAGGCTAAAGAAATTTCTATTTCCACAATATTCATCGAAATGGCTATACCTCTATGGATTACCATTATAGTGTCTTCACTTTGAGTTAACACCTTAAATAAATAGTACCATACAACCCCAAAATATCTCGTACAAAGTGTCCACTTAATCTATGTTATACTCTCATCCCTTCATTAATCTGGTCTTGAAGCCTAAACTATTCAATATACTCAATAGTCCGCAAAACGATCCAAATTTCATCTTCAAAAGATTTTCTCTAACTCCCATTTAAGTCATAATCCGTACTCATATACCCAAAGGAAATCAACGAACTCTAAATTCAATAGTTAACCCTAGTTAGGCTCTCACGCATACATTTATTGACTTAATGATATTTAAGCTCAATGGTACTACCATCATAATAGACCAATTAGCTAGTCACCTTCCAACTGACCCAATACCAAATCATAGTATTCTTTAATATGCCCGAGTATTTATACTCAACTTTCTTCACTTATTTGCAATCCAAAATAAGAAATGCCACCAAGACAAGATTTAGGACCATAGAACACCCCTTTAACTAAAACTCAAAATGCCTTTGATATAGGTCGCAATTCATTACTCTCCCGAAATGTGCTTAGTCCTTTCAAACTTACGCGCTCACCACTATTAATGATCGGAACTCCTACAACAAACTCATCATCCATAACAAATCGTATACCTCTCCATAGTAACCCATTCCGATGCATTCACGGAGATGTACTAAAAGTGACCAAAATTTTCCTCAAGAGATCCTTATTGAATCCTCAACTCTTATAACCCCACCGATGTCATAAGGACATTGATCTAAATATTAGCACTACAACCTTGTACTATAACAACTCAATTTAACCCAAGGTTCTCCCCAATTACTAGGTACTATTCAGAAATAAAATAGAAATTTTCACAAACGATAAATACGCCCAACAATTCCCCGAAACTAAATACTCGGATTTTAACTAAGGAAAGATAGGTATAACTCTACCCAAAGGAACGGTCTCAAACAGTTTTAAGAAATTAGGAATGGAGAATATAACAATCCCCCTACAACAATAGACTAAAGCAATAGTAACATCAAAATCTTGTAATAGCAACATGGTTAATTTAGCAGGTAAGTTGTATCTATCTTTAAGCACAACATGAGCACATAAGACTCTATCAGACATCCTACACTCCTCCATAGGAGTAGACACTGACAACACATAAGTCAAAGACTCAAAAGAAATAAATGAAACTAAATGCACAGAAACATATGAATGCGATGATCCTAAAATGCACGCGCTCGCTCTCTCGACGCAAAATAATACCTCCTGAACTGATGAGTCACCTGCTGAGTGCTGATTGATTGCAAATACTCTACCCGAAATCTTGGGCTTCCCCGAAGCATCCCTCTTCTGACCCTGTGATATTCCAGTTCCTGTCCCCGATGACTGAACTCTAAACCTCGGACAATCTTTAACAAAGTGTCCCAACTGACCACACTTCACACATTTTCCTTCCTTCTTCCAACACTTGTCTTCTGAGTGTCCTTTCCTCTGACAGTAACTGCAGACTTTCCCATTTCGTGTACCCTTATTAGAACCTTGATTTCCTACTGTTGGTTGCCCTTGAAGTTGCCTTCTGAATCGAGTTTGCACTCCAAAATTACCTCTGTTATCCGAATGTTGCTGTTGTGACTTACTCTGCCCTCCTGGCTTACCCGGGTTAACCATCTCAGTCTTCCTTCTGTATTCCCCAATATCCTGCTCAATTAAGTAGGCTCGATCCACCGTATCCTGATAAGTCTGAATCCACTGTGCTATAAGCTGAGTCCGGATGGATGTCTTCAAACCCCTGATCAATCTCATCGCTTTCTGCTCCTCGGTCCGCACAAGGTATTCACAACACCTGGCTAATTCTGTGAACTTAGCTGAGTACTGTGCTACTGACATCATGCCTTGCTCCAAGCTGAGGAACTCGATCTCTTTCCGGTTTTGATTCACTAAAAAGATAAAATGATCCTTGAATTTCTTCACGAACCACTCCCAAGGATATGGTACAAGAGTCGCATCCCAACTGGTCTTCAGTGCCTTCCACCAATGTTCCGCAGCACCAACTAACATATAAGCTGCAAACCGAACCCTATCCTTATCAGTACAACCAAAGACCTCATAGATTCTCTCTATCGATTCTATCCATAGCTCGGCCTTCTTCACATCAGGCTCACCGTCGTACTCACTTGGTTTCAACTTCAAGAACTGCTCCAACCCGTATCGCGGAGGTGCTACATGTTCCTCTCTCGGTCCTTGTTCATGAATTGCTTTCACGGCCGCTTCAAACCTATCCTGAAACACTGCACGGTTTTCTTCCCGTAGACCATTAAGATTCTGAGTCCCACTAGAAGCTTCACCAATTCTTCTTCTAGACATTTCGAACAAATACCTGCATAAAACCTTAACCGTTACTCACTCCGCACACAACTACCCACCTAGGTCATACTAATCCACCCAGACTTATACTTAGAGCCAAACCATGGCTCTGATACCAACTGTCGCGACCCCGGACCCCGCGGCCCGAGATCGCGAGCTGGACGTCGACTTAGAACCAAAACGTAGAAATACCGAAGTTAAAAATTTCGTTTAATACCAAAAGGTGATAACACAAGGTTTTACAAATCCAAGTTTAAATCAACAAAGTACATCTAACATAAGCTCCACAGCTTATACCCAAAAGAATAAAATATACAATTCTTAATGACGTCAATAATGGTAAAACTATCCCCAAAAAGTTATACATTTAAATAATGTAAACCGATCCATAACAACCTGCCCCAAAATCTCAAACCTCTCGACGTCCTCCTCGATCCGCGAATCCTAATCCTTTTCCTCCTGGGGGGGGGTTAAGGAAAAACAATTTGAAACAAGAAACGGGGTGAGAATAAATCTCAGTAAGTTACTAATGCAACTACATGCCATGCTATGCAATAACCAATAGCAATTAACATATGACAGATAGCAGCGGAATAATAAGTGACATGCTGTCAAACAGTAACATCCAATAATCAATCATATAAATAAACATATAACAACAAATGAGAGGCTCCCTATCGCCAACCGTCCCATACCGGTTGGAAATAACGACCAGCTCATCATGCAACACATGAAGCTGAAATAAACACTCATAAGTGGATACATAGCCAAGGTTTTCCAAACCGGAACATCCAAATAAAGGATCGCTGCGCAGCTTCAATAATCAACAATCAACATCTTCATAGCAGCATGAAAGCTCGAAGAGAAAACCCCGGTACCGGAACCAATAACCATAAAAGTGTCACAAAGGACAAGGACCATGACACAAAGTCATGCCCGCTAGCCAGATACATTCACAAAGGAACGCTGACTTAACCTTTCCAAGGCCAATCTGGAGAAGGGGTAAAGAAGGGGCAAAACAATGGTCAACATTATAATGGACTTGGCTTTGCCATTATAATCCTTCCATCGCCCGATGCAACAAATATGCCAGCTGGCTTCCAAATAAATGCTAAGTAATAATAATTAGCATGAATGAACAACTTAAGGTTCCAAAGTAGGGAACCAATCCAATTAAATCACCATAAAGATGCAAACGGTTACTCATGAAGAGTTCAACAACAACGAACACAAGAAGTTTCTCATAAAAGAGCACAACAACGATAAACGGAATTTCTCATAAAGAGCACAACAACATTGATCATTAAAACAAGATGATTCCAAGACAAGGCACGTACCAAATACCTCCTAAATATGATACCCACAAGTTAATCATAAAGAGCACAACCCAAATGGTCCGCTCACAATTAGCACAATTACTATTACCAAAATGACCCTAGACATTTACTCATAAAGATATACTAGAACCATGAACTCAACCATCTCTTACACCTGGAATTCCAAGTAATAAATCCGAATGAATACACCTTAAGGTTAATCAACCGTAGGTACCCAATTGCCAATTCACGCTTTACCTCCGTTCATAACGAACCATTCTAAACACCCCAAACGAATCCAAAAGGTTACACTTATTAGGACATGATCACGACTGGACTAAACCCTACACTTTGGTGTTCAGTAACCACCCTCTAGGTACTATAGGACATCGCCTAAAACCTAGACCAAGACTCACTCGAAAATCAATTCGATTGGAACAATCACGAACGCATCATAAGATGCCCAAACTTATACCAGATGATCTTCACAAAGATAAGTCAAACCAACGATACCTCAATAAGACGTTCCAAATCCCAATTAACACTTATTAATTTCAAACACAAACTTGATCACAAGGGACCCAATTCTATCACTAGAGTGCACTACAATGTTCACTAAGGTCAACTAGGAGGACACCCAAGATTTAGACAAAACACGTTCTTCAATCACACAAATTAACAAAAATGTAAATTTTCAGAGGACTGTGCGGCCGCCCAAAGGGGTTGTGCGGTCGCCAAAAGTCCCAAAACAAGAACAAAAGCTTTCAGAAAGATGCGCGGCCGCCCAGGAAGTTTTGTGCGGTCGCACAATGCTCTGGATTCCAGAAATCGGGAAGAACAACATGGGTTCTTCCATTTCAAAAACCCAAAACACAATCACCCAAAATCCAATATTCCAACTCATATACTAAAGTGCCAAACAACTTATAAGTCTAAAAAGACTCCCAAAACAACATTTAACAACCGAAATCAAGAATCAAACCCAACATTCAAGATTTCACACATTTTGATCAAAAACCCAAATAAATTCCAAACAAATTCGAAACTCATCCAAACTTCAAATGGAACACATCAAACAATATCTAAGCATGATATGAACATTTTAGCATTAAAAATGGGGGAAAAGTAACTTACCCGGATTTTCTCAAAGTTGCCGGAACTCGAATATTTTGGTTTCCTACGATCCTATCGACGATCTAAACAAGATTCATGTTTTACGAAATGAGAAATAATGAGAGGAAGATAGCTAAAATGAAGAGAGAAGAAGAGAGAAAACTTTACCTTTCTATGAAGAGAGAGAGAAGAAGTGACTGGGAATGGGAGAGAGTGAGGAGAAGATGAGTAGAAGGAGTAGTTAAAACCTTTTCATAAACTTACACTTAGGCCCCTTCTCCAACTACACACAAATACTTGCACTCCCTACTAATTATTAAGACCCAACACTTCTACACTAGCACAAATGACTCAAATAAAATGCTAGGCACAATTTATTATGACACATAAAGTGCACACATAAATATTTAAATAAATAATAATTTAAAAAATAATAATTTAAA